>JAXIVJ010002506.1:0-57500 GCA_036785665.1 Chirona hameri
CACTTTGCCCACTCTGACGGGGAAATCCCTTCACAGGACAGAGAGATTCTTTCACAGGACAGAGATTCCTTCACAGGACAGAACGATTCCTTCACAGAGACCAATGTACTTACGTCGCAGACCTGGAGGCACTTGGCTCACTCGGACGGGGAAATCCCTTCACAGGACAGAGAGATTCCTTCATAGGACAGAGCTATTCCTTCACATGACAGAAAGATTCCTTCACAGAGACCAATGTACTTACGTCGGAGACCTGGAGGCACTTTGCCCACTCTGACGGGGAAATCCCTTCACAGGACAGAGATTCCTTCACAGGACAGAGAGATTCCTTCACAGGACAGAAATATTCCTTCATAGAGACCAATGTACTTACGTCGGAGACCTGGAGGCACTTGGCCCACTCGGACGGGGAAATCCCTTCACAGGACAGAGAGATTCCTTCACAGGACGGGGAATCCCTTCACATGACAGAGAGATTCCTTCACAGGACAGAGAGATTCCCTCACAGGACAGAGAGATTCCTTCACAGAAACCAATGTACTTACGTCGGAGACCTGGAGGCACTTGGCCCACTCTGACAGTGCGAGGTCCTTGTCTGCGTTGACGTCACAGCCTTCCAGGAAGGGGGCGATGCAGTGTTCCATGGAGAGCAGCGTGGCGCGGATCGGGAACAATTCGTGATGCGACACGGAGCTGTCGGGGACGCAGGTGGCATTGTGAGTACTGACACAGAGCTGAAGTATTCAGACAAGGAGTTCCCAATACAACCATAATTCTTTTAAATGTTTTAGTTCGGCAAAATATTGAATAAAAAAATCAACGATGAACACCGTACAGAGCTGCGTGTGACCGTGCCGGTATACTCCCCGTGAATTGCCGACACACGGACCGGTGCACATACCTGTCATCTCCGACACACAGACACATACCTGTCATCTCCGACACACAGACAGGCGCACACACCTGTCATATCCGACACACAGACAGACACATACCTGTCATATCCGACACACAGACAGACACATACCTGTCATATCCGACACACAGACAGACACATACCTGTCATATCCGACACACAGACAGACACATACCTGTCATATCCGACACACAGACAGACACATACCTGTCGACCGGGTGGTTGTCGAGTTCACACCAGCGCCAGATGGCAGCGTTGATCCAGCGCTTCTGCTCGTCCATCTCGGCCTCCTGCTCCATCTCACTGGGCAGGAAGACAAGACGGTGAGTCGAGACGTCACACGGGACACGAAGACGGTGAGTCGAGACGTCACACGTGACACGAAGACGGTGAGTCGAGACGTCACACGGGACACGAAGACGGTGAGTCGAGACGTCACACGGGACACGAAGACGGTGAGTAGAGACGTCACACGGGACATGAAGAGGGTGAGTCGAGACGTCACACGGGACACGAAGACGGTGAGTCGAGACGTCACACGGAAACACGAAGACGGTGAGTCGAGACGTCACACGGGACACGAAGACGGTGAGTCGAGACGTCACACGGGACACGAAGACGGTGAATCGAGACGACACACGTGACACGAAGACGGTGAGTCGAGACGTCACACGGGGCACGAAGACGGTGAGTCGAGACGTCACACGGGGCACTAAGACGGTGAGTCGAGACGTCACACGGGACATGAAGACGGTGAGTCGAGACGTCACACGGGGCACGAAGACGGTGAGTCGAGACGTCACACGGGGCACGAAGACGGTGAGTCGAGACGTCACACGGGGCACGAAGACGGTGAGTCGAGACGTCACACGTGACATGAAGAGGGTGAGTCGAGACGTCACACGTGACACGAAGACGGTGAGTCGAGACGTCACACGGGACACGAAGACGGTGAGTCGAGATGTCACACGGGACACGAAGACGGTGAGTCGAGACGGGACTCGGGATACGAAGACGGTGAGTCGAGACGTCACACGGGACACGAAGACGGTGAGTTGACACGTGACACGGGACACAGGACACGGGACACGGAGCAAGGTGAGTCAACAGGTGATATTCACATGGTGTGTCAGAAGCGGAAATAGCCGGCGCGCCGCCCTCCTTCCCCCCCCCCCCCCCCCGTCGGCCGCCATAGGGAAATCGGCACTTTTTATGCATTTGTTTTGCTCTGATGACGCACTGAAACTAAAAAGCCTTAACTATTTATGACACGCAATAGGCAGATGTATTAACTAATAACTACGCTATAGAAACATTTATGTACCTCTGTGACCAAAACTCGATCCGCCATTTGCATGTTTATGAGTCATTGCATGTCAAAATTAGCATTGAACGCGGGGTTTTCAGTGGATTTTTCCGACTTCGCGGCATTTTACCTTAATTTATTCCGTCAGGGTGAATTATTTCTCTTAGCTAGCTATAAGGCGTTAAAGACAATTATTCGGTGCATATGATCATTAAAAAACAAATGACATATTTAAACCCTATCCGCCATTTACAGTTGAATATCACGAACGAAATAATAAAGTTAGTGGAGCAAGTTTACTGGTTCTTATCTTAGCGAATGTGCCACTTTATTGAAACTCATTTCGGTGTTGGATACCGGAAAAGTTGACCGGGTTCTATTTCGCGAATCTATGGCTAGCCACGCTAATGCACCTTGGTGCTGAAAAAGTGGCTTGAATGAGTGCAAAAAAAAAACACAAACATCAAAGGATAGCAAATGACGGGCTACAAAATGGCTATCTCGGATCTTTGAAATTTTTGTTTTTTGACCCCCAAGGATGAAAACAGTTTGTTAAATGCCTCAAAATAATATTTTCAAACAATAAAAAACGGGATATATGCTGTAGAACCACATATGGACAATACCCAAACTCAACTTTAAAGCAATATCTTTATTTTTGACTGACTTATGGCTGGCTCCCTAAGTATGAGTAACTCATGACGTCATATTTTTTAATTTAGTTGCTTGGGGCTTTGAGTGACCAGATACAGACAAATGAATGCCAGCACTGCATTTCTGAGACAAAATTAGTCTAGAAACATGCCTTTTTATTTATATTTATCAATTTCACATTTTGACCTTATGTTACCTGACCTGACCCTGACACGAACTTCACTTAAATGAGGTCAGATGGTAAAATGACTATCACTATCGAATTATACGTGTAAAATAGCCAATAAAACATGTGTCGCATGACTTTCGTAGATCTTCTGCACATAGTGACCTTTTGTGACCTGATCTGGCAAAGGTCTCGACCTTGACCTTTGCCAGCAATCTCACTTTAGCTCATGCAGGATGTGTATTATACCTTTGCGAGTACTTTGGGTGATCATGGTCGCAATCAAAGGCTTTGGATGGAAAGTATGGCTCATAAACTCAAATGCCTCGATTTTGAACTTTGACCCGGCCTTGACCTGATGTGACCTCAATTGTACAATTTATAGTATGATTTAGATGCGTCTCCTTGATATATTTCGAATGCCGCCATGCGCTTCTCGCTGCGAGCTATGGTTGCAGAGATAACAATAACGACAGTCAGAGCCTGGAAAATAGAAAATTGATTGGTAGGTCGACGAACTAATCCCGGCCGGCTGTTTCCCAATCCGACACACCATATCAAGGAACATCTAAAATCATACATGAGAGTTGAGACATCAATCATCGGCGCAACAAGTAGACGCTACCGACTGCCGGACTACATGGCTTATGATATAAATGTTACCCTCATAGACTAAATCCAGATTCTAAGAAATGCCACTGTTTTCCAAGCGGAGCCAGACCCAAAGCAAAATATGGCATTCTCGTGTCTGGTTATGAATCAATTACAAATCTATATTTTTCGTATGCAGTTTGATATGCTCCTTTTAGCGACAATTCCAGCCTGGAGCAGTGTCCTGGCAGGAGAAACGTCAGACCCGTGTTTACCTGTACAGTGGGCTCAGCTGCTGCCGCTCCGCCATATCCTTCATCACGTTGAACAGCCACTCCCGCATACGGCGGGGGAAGTCGGCCAGCTCCTCCTCGCCACACTCCTGTGGACGAGAACGGTGCCGGGTCTTTAGAGAGAACACTAGCCACCGGGATAGAGCTGTTAGAGCACGCACCGAGCAACAGCGGACCAGCGAATCATGCTAGATGGAAGCTGCAGCGTCATGTTGATTCTCAATATGCATGCTTATCTTTTTCTGCATCTCTTTTAGCCCCAAATATTTTTATCGGGCTCAAGTACAAAGTCACTCATTTTTGTGTGCGACAATTATGAACTTATTCCCATTCTGGTCTCAGAATTCCCCGTCAGCTGCTGAAGTGTTGAGAACGGTAGGAGTTCTCATCCCTCCATCCCCCTCATCTATCGACAACCGTAGGTGTTCCCAATCCTCTATCCGCCGTCAGCTGCTGAGAACGGTAAAGGTTCTCACCCCGAGGTCGCGGCACTGTCCGTAGAACTCGACGTGCAGGTGCTCGTTCTTGGGGTCCTGACAGCCCTCCAGGTCGTCGACACATTCACAGCGCTGTTTGTAGACGGCGCAGTCGCTGTTCCAAGTCTCGTTGTGGTTGGTGCACACCTGCGGGGGAGACAGGCGCGAACGATGCTTTATGGTAAAATAGTTACGTTTATGGCGTCGCATGGTAGTTCAGTGACAAAAATAACAATACAGTAAAACTCAACCCTTCATGATAAGAAGAGAACAACATCTATGTTTGAAGTACATTGAAGTACAAGTACATGCGTACATTGCTTACCTGACGCCTCACGTCGTTCTTGTGTTTACAATGTTCTCACCTGAAACCTCACATCGTTCTCGTGTATATTCGTGTTATCGTGTTCTCACCTGACGCCTGACATCGTTCTCGTGTGTACACTGGGAGATGCAGGCACACACAGACTCCGTGTATATAAAGTTCTCACCTGACGCCTGACATCGTTCTCGTGTGTACACTGGGAGATGCAGGCACAGACAGCCTCAGCGTTACCAGTCAGGGTACACTCACGACCCTTCCCGCACTTCTTCTTCAGGCACGGATCTGGAAAATAGACGGCGTCGCTGTTAAAAACAGCTGGCTATTGACATCTAAAGCGGTGGTAGATTAGGTTTCATCTATAGACGGAAACCTAATCTATTCGTTCATTATACCAAAACAAATATTTATCTGATACATGCAATTTGAACGCAAATTTGGCATAGCTTTATCTTCGATCGTTCAATAAAAGAAGTTGATGGACCGAACAAGAGACGACGACCGTACACTTGATGGATACAAATGGTGCTTTTTGTTGGTATGAATGGAGGCATTCTGATGGGGAACTAATGACATTTCGTTAGTCTAATGCAGCATTACTATTGCCCAAAAAGCCCCCCCCCCCCGACCGCCGCATCGCTCGTTACCCTGATCGAGGTTGTTGCGCCGAATGATGGCGTGAATTCCGGTCAGTTCCTCCTCTTCCTCTTCGCCTTCACCTTCACCTTCACCTTCACCTTCCTCCCCCTCCTCCTCCAACAGAGCCGCTTCGTCGTCCATCAGCAGGTCCAGCTCATCCTCCACCGACTCGTCCATTGCTGATGAAAGACGCAAATTAAACGTCATCAATCCGCTTGTTAACCCGCCAGTTACTGGGGGGGGGGGGGGATTTTTGCCCCCTCCCGTTATTTTACAATATCTCCTAAGCCAACAACCAGATTCGTCACCAAACTTTCAGTATCCTCTCGCACATCAATGTTACACATGCTTGCCAAAGGGAAAAGATGAGGTTATGATAGGTCAACCGGGAATGACGTCAGAGTGACGTCATGTTCTGCGGTTTTTGTTGACAAATAAGGGTTTGCGGAAAACGCTGTCAAAAGTACATTTAAAAAAAGATAAATTAAATTGTCATATATCAAATGACTGATAATGGACTCGGCCATCAAACTGCTATCCCGGATTTTCGAGTTTTATTGAAATTCAAAATTTTGAGAAATCCAAACACAATTGTTGTTTTTACAATATTTTCAAAACACAAATAAGAATTATTCAAAAACAGGAATATATGTGATCGACAACGTATCCGGTGAATATGTGTACCAGATTTGAAGTCGATATCGTAAAAAAAGGACTGACTTATGACCTTTTAAAGACAAAAAATCAACCACCTCTCACAGCATTACCATGCATAAAAAATTAATTTCCGTTTTTTTTTCTTCTTCTATTTCTATGGACTAAACAATGTTCTCAGGACTCGGGTCATTTTTCGCGTTCTACACGAATAACATAAAGATGTGTTACAACACCTAATGATCGTAATCTGCAGTTTGACCTCGGGACCTCGGATGATCTTGACCTGACCCCAGGTCATCAGCAGCTTAGAATGGTACTTAGAAGTGTCAGACACACGAATTATACCGATTTATCGACAGCTTATGCGTTTAATATCGCAATTTTGCGCGACAATTCCATCCATCGAGACCTTTATGACACGGTCAAACATTTTGTCTTTGACGTGACCTGTGACGTCATCGGTGACCCCGAGGTGAACAATATGAGGTTTCTCTCGATAAATTTCCCAGGGATATCGAATGCCGTTTGCATTTTTCAAATCGGTCCAGTAGTTCCGGAGATCCAAGGGGCGGGGGGGAGGAATAGCCCACCCCCCAGTAAGTCGCGTTATGGAAAATACCCCAGTAACTCACGGGTTAATTTGGCTACTTTCGTTTTTAGCTCCGTTTTTTAGCCGCTTTAGAAATTATTAGATTCGTGGTAAGAGTATGTAGATATTTTGGTTGTCTTAGCACAGCCTTATGCAAAACTCAAAAGTCAAACCTACGTATCTGTCCGTAAAAACGAAAGTGCTTACCCGGCGCCTCGGTGGTGGTGGTGGTGGTGGTCTTCTTGTTCCTCCTCCTCCCCTAAAATGACGGAGCACCTCGGGTTACGTGTAATCAAACACTTGCATACTAACATTGAACCACTTGTGCTGTTGCATGAAACAAGAGTAGGTTTATTCATGAGTAGGTTTATTACGCGAAACACATAACGATGGGAAATTTACATAGAAATTAGACAATTAGACAACACTAGTCCAGTACAGACTTGTCAATGATTCAATGTGAATCGACTACTTTTGATTGAATCATTCTGATTTCAAATGAATGACTCATGAATCGATTCACCTCATGCGCAAACCTGTTGTGAGCCACTGATTGAATCATTCATACATATAAAATAGGCTGATTGAATCATTCATTTCTCAAAGAATCATTCTTTTTTGGTCGAACAGCATAAACTGTCCACAAAATATGCCAGCGGCCCAGCATTCATCTGTACCCTGTGGACAAACCAGGCCAATTATATGAGCTCTGTGTCCTGAGCTGTAGCCTGTAATTCATCTATGCGTAAAAAAGCGAGGATTTGTGTCCAACTCCAGTGGGCACAAAGCCACTGTTCAATCAGCCCTAACTAGGTGAATACCTTGGAACTGGTAGGGTTAGGGGTAGATACCTAAATACTTAGAGAAGGTAACTAACTCATACTTTGGTTCATAAACCACACAGTACACGCACACCTTTTTCACACGACAAATTATCAAAAGGTACCCACCTTTTCCTAATTTCTAGGCTGTACCATATCAAAAACTAAATTATAAACAAACATTTGCATTACCTCCGCATGTCCCAAATATCACTGTCGCATCGGCGCCGCTTTATTCCACATCATGCTTTATACAAAATAATACCTAATGCAAAATAAATGTTCTATTCGCTTAAAAAAGTGAAACGTAAAGTCATTAATGCTTTTGGAACTTGGAATTTGCAATTATAATAAATATGATAAATATCATTTTATAATCAAAATAAACAACATGCGTGTCCAATTGGCTCACATTCACATTCACATTCGGGCATACATTCGCGGACTATTTGGATTGGCTTCAAAATTGGTACACAGATAGATCACGACCTAGTGATCATGCTGGTAAAATCTTAGAGTCGCACATTTAAAATAAAAGGAGTTAGAGCAGGTCATATGTTTAAGGTCAAACAGCAGACTATTCTGATATGCATGAAAATTGGCACACAGGTAGAGCATGACCTCCCTATCACGCTCATACAATCTTAGAATCGCACATTCAAAATCAAAGGAGTTAGACAAAGGAGTCGACACTTCCCTTTAATGTTGAGTGATTGAATCAAGATTGAATCATTCATTATGGTAATGTTGAGTAATTGAATCATGATTGAATCATTCATTATGGTAATGTTGAGTGATTGAATCATGATTGAATCATTCATTATGGTAATGTTGAGTGATTGAATCATGATTGAATCATTCATTATGGTCCGTGAATCACTGTGAATCGACTCATGACAAATATGAATCATTGACAAGTCTGGTCCAGTACCTTGTATTTTGTACCAGTATACGATGGTACAATGTGAATCAATCACATAGTGTCCTACCTTTTACCATTTGTAAAGGACACGTGGAACAATCATAAAATATACTTAAATTATTTGTGTAAGTAAATCCAGGCCAGGGCGACGAATACACCTAGATCCCGTTTAAACACTCCCTGTCCTGACTTTGTAGTCAGATGTCAAACCACCATCTGTTCCGTTCCGATAACACGACCTGACCTGACCTGACCTGACCTGACCTGACCCGCAGATCACTGCTGCGGCACCCTGCGTCCTGCGTTACTGACCTTCCGGCGCCGCTTTCCCTCGGCGAGGTCAGTGATCAGCAGCACCACCAGCAGCACCAGCAGACACAGCCGCAGCTTCATCCTGCTGTGAACAGATAGAAGAGTGGTGTTAGTGGACTGAATGCAGACAACAGCAGACACAGCCGCAGCTTCATCCTGCTGTGGACAGATAGAGGAGTGGAGTTAGTGGACTGAATGCAGACAAGATCAAGTTGCCAGTGACATAATTTATCGTATATTATGTCATGCTATTTGATAGAGTAATGCGATTAACAACGACCGAAGAGGTTAACACGGTTGGAGTCAAAGCCCAACCACCCCGCATACCAATAACATTGCTATATAGGTATAAAATACATACAAAACAAAACGAACAATGGAAAAAGAAACAAAATTCGAACCAGTATTACAAGCTACAAGCCAGCGACGGTTGTGTGCTGGGATCAGTGGTGGAACTCAGCTCAGCATTGGGGGGGGGGGGGGGGGGGGGGGGGGCTCGGGTCCTTCCAAAGAGATATAAAGTTCCGCCCCTGGCTGGGATACTGCCAACACGGCGCAACTAAGCTCACTACATGCGCACACGGGCAGAGCGGCTCCCTGCTTTACACCACAAAAACGGGCACACACTGCGGCACGCACACAGCAGCACACAGCGGCACACACCACGCTCACTGCACGTGCGCCTGGTCTGCTCCGCGACCTGCCGACTCTGTCCTTCTGCGGAGACCGCGGCAGAAAAACCGTGTCTCTGCGGGCCAGCTGGCCTGCACCCCCCCCCCTCCTCCCCTCGCTCTCTCTCCTCCTCGTTCTCTTCTTCCGTCCCTCCCTCCGTCCCCCTCCCCTCCCCTCCGTCGCACCCCTGCGTCCCAAGTTGACAGCCAGGCGCCAGAGGACGACTTCCGACCTCTCCCGGACCGGAGACACGAAAATAAACCAGAGCCATGTCACAGCCACGCACACACACGCAGCGCGTACTCTGCTGTGCAGCCACGCACACAGCCACGCACACACACGCGCAGCGCGTGCTCTGCTGTGCACGAGCTCTCCGCTGTCAGACCTGAGAGTGACGGTCTCTGTTTTCCGGTGAGGCAGAGGCTGTCGGGCGGGCTGATGTTGAAAACAGTCAATTCTGTCACTAAGAACATGTATACTGTCTACTGTCCAGTGACGTCACGTCCACTGTCCAGTGACGTGTGCACGGGAGGACATTTTGGGGGGAGAGGGGGTGCGGGGGGGGGGGGGGGGGGGGTAATCGTACCTACCATCGAACCCTCCTTTACTGCTGATCCATTAGTTACATTTTTTGCGTATCTTACTGCGTTTTTTTAAAGCGAGACATCTCTCTCGCATGCCATTCAAATATGCAATTTGAATACTCCATATAAACGTCGAATATGGCGCATGCCAAGCTGGCAGCGTGGGTTCAGTGGACCAATAACCTGCATCTCTAATATAAGTTGGCAGCGTGGGTTCAGCGGACCACAAACCTGCATCTCTAATCTAAGTTGGCAGTCTGGGTTCAGCGGACCACAAACCTGTATCTCTAATTTGATCACAGTCTGCACACATCTGTTCGAATCTGTGGCGGACGAGGAGACTGTGCTGATAACAGGAATCTCCGTCTGAGCTCCATTTGAGCCGGCCAGATAGCTGCGTTTTGAGCTTTGTTTCGTATCTTGCTGATCTGCACGCTGCACTCGGCGGAAATACTCGGCACTCGGCGATAGCTAGCCGGTGGCGGAGGAATGTTTTATGTGTGCATAAGATATTAGATAGGCATCAATTTAGACAAACCTAGGCGTAATCCTCTGGTATACATAACCCGCGCACTGCAGGGGGAGGGGTTGATTTCCGCCCCCCCCCTCTGGTTTTTCAAAGATAGCGGAAAAACGGCGGCGCGCAGCGCCGCCGGGTTTTCGCACACCTGTTAGGACATCAATTTCGCACACTTTGAAGAAAAAAATATCCTAGGGTCATCTCAGTTCAGGTCACCAGACCAGGTCAAGTGACCCCACCTCGAAAAATGTTTGCAGTTGTGCCAAAGCCAGAGTTTTTCACCGATCAGTTTGAAACTTGCAGGATGTCATGAGGGCATACGTACTTACAATTCATATATCTCGGAATTTGTATATCGGTGACCTAAGGTCAGGTCAATTTCGTAACCTCCCCATACTAAGTCAATGGGGAAATATACAAATGCTAAGGATATGCATGATATTAGTCCAATTACTTCTGGATCATGTTATTATAGGATATTATTGATGATCTAAGTGTAAGTTTTGTTCAGTGACCCCTATTGGGTCATTTAAGGTCATGCGAGGTCACCATCACTTTTTTTGTCAATAACTCTGGACATAATGAATATATATAAGTAAAACAGACATCAATGTGTTTGTCTCGTCAAGTCACGTCTTTCCATATGCAACATGCCCTACTTGGGTCACCACTTGACCTTGACCTGAGGTCAAATTTTTAAGTTAACTTAACAAGATCACCATGTATATCATTCAAAGCGCCCTGACAAGATAAACACAATGACGTAAACAGTTTTCCGTTATCTTTATTACATACAAAGTTAATAACGAAAAACGATGTAGCAAAAAAACGTAATTTTTCCCTTTTTTGACCTCTGGAGCCTCAAATATTGACCTGAGATCAAATTTGAGGACACCTTAGCGATTGCAAATTTCACTGTCTGGCGTTTTCTGTTTTCCATTTGTTTCTAACTAGCATAGTTTCTGAGATATATGGGAATTTCTGGAGCGATGTCCTAAAACAGGAAAAACTGGAAAATTTGACCTTCGATGACCTCTGGTGACCTCAATTTTGACCTGACCTAAAACAATACTGAAATACTTTCGATAGAAAATGTATCAAGCTATCAAATGCCGTTTTCCGCTTCTCACTACGCAACGTAGTTTTCGAGATCTCAGGGGGGGGGGGCGGAAATCAACCCCCCTGCAGTTCGTGTTCGGCGCAAAGCCCCTGCAGTGCGCGGGATAAGATATTAGATAGGTATAAATTTAGACAAACCTAGGCGTAATCCTCTGGTATACATAATATATTAGATAGGCAAAAATTTAGACAAACCTAGGCGTAATCCTCTGGTATAATACAATATTAGATGGGTATTATTCGATAGGTATTCGATAGGTATTCTTTAGATAGGTATACAACTTCGCGTAATTCTCTGAACGCCAACGCTGAATAACATCACGGTAATTTTAAGAACATAAACATGGCCCTGGAGTCCGGACTTTACCATACGAGGCTGCGACTGGCAGCTGAAAGTGGATTGCATTAGGCGTCCCTGTCACTTGGTCAGGGTGACGTCGTGTCGTGTGTCGTGTGTCGTGTGTCGTGTCGTGTGACGTCGTGTCGTGTGTCGTGTGTCGTGTGTCGTGAGTCGTGTGTCGTGTGTCTTGTCGTGAGTCGTGTGTCTTGTCGTGTGTCGTGTGTCGTGTGTCGTGTGTCGTGTCGTGTGACGTCGTGTCGTGTGTCGTGTGTCGTGTGTCGTGTGTCGTGAGTCGTGTGTCGTGTGTCTTGTCGTGAGTCGTGTGTCTTGTCGTGTGACGTCGTGTCGTGAGTCGTGAGTCGTGTCGTGAGTCGTGTCGTGAGTCGTGTCGTGAGTCGTGTGTCGTGTGTCGTGTGTCGTGTGTCGTGTGTCGTGTGTCGTGTGTCGTGTGTCGTGTCGTGTGTCGTGAGTCGTGTCGTGAGTCGTGAGTCGTGTCGTGAGTCGTGTCGTGAGTCGTGTCGTGAGTCGTGTCGTGAGTCGTGTCGTGAGTCGTGTCGTGAGTCGTGTCGTGAGTCGTGTCGTGAGTCGTGTCGTGAGTCGTGTCGTGAGTCGTGTCGTGAGTCGTGTCGTGAGTCGTGTCGTGAGTCGTGTCGTGAGTCGTGTCGTGAGTCGTGAGTCGTGTGTCGTGAGTCGTGTGTCGTGTCGTGTGTCGTGTGTCGTGTGTCGTGTCGTGTGACGTCGTGTCGTGTGTCGTGTGTCGTGTGTCGTGTGTCGTGTGTCGTGTGTCGTGTGTCGTGAGTCGTGTGTCGTGTGTCTTGTCGTGTGTCGTGTGTCGTGTCGTGTGTCGTAAGTCGTGTGTCTTGTCGTGTGTCGTGTCGTGTGACGTCGTGTCGTGTGTCGTGTGTCGTGTGTCGTGTGTCGTGTGACGTGTGTGGTGTGTGGTGTGTCGTGTGTCGTGAGTCGTGTGTCGTGAGTCGTGTCGTGAGTCGTGAGTCGTGTGTCGTGTGTCGTGAGTCGTGTGTCGTGTGTCGTGAGTCGTGTGCCGTGTGTCGTGTGTCGTGTGTCGTGTCGTGTGTCATATGTCGTGTGTCGTGTGTCGTGTGTCGTGTGTTGTGTGTCGTGTGTCGTGTGACGTGTGTCGTGTGTGGTGTGTCGTGTCGTGAGTCGTGTGTCGTGAGTCGTGTCGTGTGTCGTGTGTCGTGTCAGACGATCAGCAGCTGAGTCGGCTGAGGTGACCGGATGGCAGGTGTCATGTGACACCGGCCGTCCCCTCAGACTGGCGCCCCTCGCCGCGGACCGGATCCGGAGGCCTGGGGTCGGAGTCGGCGTCAGAGTCTCAGTTGCAGCTGAGTTAACTGTTGACTCTGAGAACTGCTGACTCTGAGAACTGTTGACTCTGAGCAGTAGCCGCGCGCTGCACTGCGGTGGACCATGCACTGTGTACAAGGTGAGTGAGCTGGTGGATGATGATGTCAGCTCTGGCCTCGTCTCGCCTGCTGGCATGGCTTACAGATCAGGCCACCTACACTCTGCAGTGATGGGAGTGAACCTATGGACTCCTACACTCTGCAGTGATGGGAGTGAACCTATGGACTCCTACACTCTGCAGTGCTGGGAGTGAACCTATGGACTCCTACACTCTGCAGTGATGGGAGTGAACCTATGGACTCCTACACTCTACAGTGATGGGAGTGAACCTATGGACTCCTACACTCTGCAGTGATGGGAGTGAACATATGGACTCCTACACTCTGCAGTGATGGGAGTGAACCTATGGACTCCTACACTCTGCAGTGATGGGAGTGAACCTATGGACTCCTACACTCTGCAGTGATGGGAGTGAACCTATGGACTCCTACACTATGCAGTGATGGTAGTGAACCTATGGACTCCTACACTCTGCAGTGATGGGAGTGAACCTATGGACTCCTACACTCTACAGTGATGGGAGTGAACATATGGACTCCTACACTCTGCAGTGATGGTAGTGAACCTATGGACTCCTACACTCTGCAGTGATGGTAGTGAACATATGGACTCCTACACTCTGCAGTGATGGGAGTGAACATATGGACTCCTACACTCTACAGTGATGGGAGTGAACCTATGGACTCCTACACTCTGCAGTGATGGGAGTGAACCTATGGACTCCTACACTCTGCAGTGATGGGAGTGAACCTATGGACTCCTACACTCTGCAGTGATGGGAGTGAACCTATGGACTCCTACACTCTGCAGTGATGGTAGTGAACCTATGGACTCCTACACTCTGCAGTGATGGGAGTGAACCTATGGACTCCTACACTCTGCAGTGATGGGAGTGAACCTATGGACTCCTACACTCTGCAGTGATGGGAGTGAACCTATGGACTCCTACACTCTGCAGTGATGGGAGTGAACCTATGGACTCCTACACTCTGCAGTGATGGGAGTGAACCTATGGACTCCTACACTCTGCAGTGATGGTAGTGAACATATGGACTCCTACACTCTGCAGTGATGGGAGTGAACCTATGGACTCCTACACTCTGCAGTGATGGGAGTGAACATATGGACTCCTACACTCTGCAGTGATGGGAGTGAACCTATGGACTCCTACACTCTGCAGTGATGGTAGTGAACATATGGACTCCTACACTCTGCAGTGATGGGAGTGAACCTATGGACTCCTACACTCTGCAGTGATGGGAGTGAACCTATGGACTCCTACACTCTGCAGTGCTGGGAGTGAACCTATGGACTCCTACACTCTGCAGTGATGGTAGTGAACCTATGGACTCCTCCACTCTACAGTGATGGGAGTGAACATATGGACTCCTACACTCGACAGTGATGGGAGTGAACCTATGGACTCCTACACTCGACAGTGATGGGAGTGAACCTATGGACTCCTACACTCTGCAGTGATGGGAGTGAACCTATGGACTCCTACACTCTGTAGTGATGGGAGTGAACCTATGGACTCCTACACTCTGCAGTGATGGGAGTGAACCTATGGACTCCTACACTCTGCAGTGATGGGAGTGAACATATGGACTCCTACATTCTGCAGTGATGGGAGTGAACCTATGGACTCCTACACTCTGCAGTGATGGGAGTGAACCTATGGACTCCTACATTCTGCAGTGATGGGAGTGAACCTATGGACTCCTACACTCTGCAGTGATGGGAGTGAACCTATGGACTCCTACACTGTACAGTGATGGGAGTGAACCTATGGACTCCTACACTCTGCAGTGATGGTAGTGAACCTATGGACTCCTCCACTCTACAGTGATGGGAGTGAACATATGGACTTCTACACTCGACAGTGATGGGAGTGAACCTATGGGCTCCTACACTCGACAGTGATGGGAGTGAACCTATGGACTCCTACACTCTGCAGTGATGGGAGTGAACCTATGGACTCCTACACTCTGAAGTGATGGGAGTGAACATATGGACTCCTACACTCTGCAGTGATGGGAGTGAACCTATGGACTCCTACACTCTGCAGTGATGGGAGTGAACCTATGGACTCCTACACTCTGCAGTGATGGGAGTGAACCTATGGACTCCTACACTCTGCAGTGATGGGAGTGAACCTATGGACTCCTACACTCTGAAGTGCTGGGAGTGAACCTATGGACTCCTACACTCTGCAGTGATGGGAGTGAACCTATGGACTCCTACACTCTGCAGTGATGGGAGTGAACCTATGGACTCCTACACTCTGCAGTGATGGGAGTGAACCTATGGACTCCTACACTCTGCAGTGATGGGAGTGAACCTATGGACTCCTACACTCTGCAGTGATGGGAGTGAACATATGGACTCCTACACTCTGCAGTGATGGGAGTGAACATATGGACTCCTACACTCTGCAGTGCTGGGAGTGAACCTATGGACTCCTACACTCTGAAGTGCTGGGAGTGAACCTATGAACTCCTACACTCTGCAGTGATGGGAGTGAACCTATGGACTCCTACACTCTGCAGTGATGGTAGTGAACCTATGGACTCCTACACTCTGCAGTGATGGTAGTGAACCTATGGACTCCTACACTCTGCAGTGATGGGAGTGAACCTATGGACTCCTACACTCGACAGTGATGGGAGTGAACCTATGGACTCCTACATTCTACAGTGATGGGAGTGAACATATGGACTCCTACACTCTGCAGTGATGGGAGTGAACCTATGGACTCCTACACTCGACAGTTATGGGAGTGAACCTATGGACTCCTACACTCTGCAGTGATGGGAGTGAACCTATGGACTCCTACACTCTGCAGTGATGGGAGTGAACCTATGGACTCCTACACTTTGCAGTGATGGGAGTGAACCTATGGACTCCTACACTCTGCAGTGATGGGAGTGAACCTATGGACTCCTACACTCTGCAGTGATGGGAGTGAACCTATGGACTCCTACACTCTGCAGTGATGGGAGTGAACCTATGGACTCCTACACTCGACAGTGATGGGAGTGAACCTATGGACTCCTACACTCGACAGTGATAGGAGTGAACATATGGACTCCTACACTCTGCAGTGATGGTAGTGAACCTATGGACTCCTACACTCTGCAGTGATGGTAGTGAACCTATGGACTCCTACACTCTGCAGTGATGGGAGTGAACCTATGGACTCCTACACTCGACAGTGATGGGAGTGAACCTATGGACTCCTACATTCTACAGTGATGGGAGTGAACCTATGGACTCCTACACTCTGCAGTGATGGGAGTGAACCTATGGACTCCTACACTCGACAGTTATGGGAGTGAACCTATGGACTCCTACACTCTGCAGTGATGGGAGTGAACCTATGGACTCCTACACTCTGCAGTGATGGTAGTGAACCTATGGACTCCTACACTCTGCAGTGATGGGAGTGAACCTATGGACTCCTACACTCTACAGTGATGGGAGTGAACCTATGGACTACTACACTCTGCAGTGATGGGAGTGAACCTATGGACTCCTACACTCTGCAGTGATGGGAGTGAACCTATGGACTCCTACACTCTACAGTGATGGGAGTGAACCTATGGACTCCTACACTCTGCAGTGATGGGAGTGAACCTATGGACTCCTACACTCTACAGTGATGGGAGTGAACCTATGGACTCCTACACTCTGCAGTGATTGGAGTGAACCTATGGACTCCTACACTCTGCAGTGATGGGAGTGAACATATGGACTCCTACACTCTGCAGTGATGGGAGTGAACCTATGGACTCCTACACTCTACAGTGATGGGAGTGAACCTATGGACTCCTACACTCTGCAGTGATGGGAGTGAACCTATGGACTCCTACACTCTGCAGTGATGGGAGTGAACCTATGGACTCCTACACTCTGCAGTGATGGTAGTGAACATATGGACTCCTACACTCTGCAGTGATGGGAGTGAACCTATGGACTCCTACACTCTGCAGTGATGGGAGTGAACCTATGGACTCCTACACTCTGCAGTGATGGGAGTGAACCTATGGACTCCTACACTCTGCAGTGATGGGAGTGAACCTATGGACTCCTACACTTTGCAGTGATGGGAGTGAACCTATGGACTCCTACACTCTGCAGTGATGGGAGTGAACCTATGGACTCCTACACTCTGCAGTGATGGGAGTGAACCTATGGACTCCTACACTCTGCAGTGATGGGAGTGAACCTATGGACTCCTACACTCGACAGTGATGGGAGTGAACCTATGGACTCCTACACTCGACAGTGATAGGAGTGAACATATGGACTCCTACACTCGACAGTGATGGGAGTGAACCTATGGACTCCTACACTCTGCAGTGATGGGAGTGAACCTATGGACTCCTACACTCGACAGTGATGGGAGTGAACCTATGGACTCCTACACTCTGCAGTGATGGGAGTGAACCTATGGACTCCTACACTCTGCAGTGCTGGGAGTGAACCTATGGACTCCTACACTCTGCAGTGATGGGAGTGAACCTATGGACTCCTACACTCTGCAGTGATGGGAGTGAACCTATGGACTCCTACACTCTGCAGTGATGGACCTATGGACTCATAAAAGAGACATAAAAGAAAAGTGCAACAAAGAGCCTCTTGGGCCCATCCGAGGTTGCACCCCACCCCACCCCACACCACCCCCCCCCCCCTCCACCAGTCTCGCCCCTTCAAATCACATTACTCTACCTGCATAAAAGAAGGCTAATCCCACGAGTATTTATGAACTAATCCCTTCTCTGTAAAGTATTTATCTAATCTAATTTTGAAGGAAGCAAGTGTCACTGCATCAGCGACATCCCCTGGTAGCATATTCCAATGTCCTACAACCCTTCTACTGAAAAATGACTGTCGTAGCCTAGTCCTACTTTGTTTCATAATGAGTTTATGCTGATGACCTCTACCTCGATTTTCCCTATTGAACTCAAACATACCCTTTAAATATCCAGAATGCTGACTATTTACAAATTTGAAGACTTCAATTAGATCTCCTCTTAGCCTTCTATATCTAAGTGAAAACATACCCAATGTCTTTAATCTATCTTCATAAGGTAAACTACCAAGACAATTAACCATTTTTGTTGCCCTTTTTGAACTCTTTCTAACAACCAGCAATCTTTCTCATATGTTGGAGACCAGGCTTGTACACAATACTCCAAATGTGGTCTAACGTATGCACAATACAGTTTTGTTATTACCCTTTCACTCTTGTAGGAAACATTTCTGTTAATGGCCCCTAGCATTCTAAGTGCCTTTTTCCTAGCTTCTACAACCTGGTCTGACGCTGATAGTCTATTGTTTACCACGACACCTAAATCTCTTTCCTTTTCAATCTGCTCCATTTTCTGCCCACCCATTTCATACCTATGTTTACTGCTAACCCGTCCAGCGTGCATAATCTTACATTTACTCAAATTGAATTTCATCTGCCATGCTTCAGACCACTCAACTAGCTTGTCCAGATCTGATTGAAAAACATCCTGATCATGTTGTCCTCTAATAATCCTGACAACTTTTAGATCGTCTGCAAATTTCAAGACTTTGCTGTCTATACTGTTCTCAATTGCATTCACAAATATTATAAAAAGCAATGGGCCCAGGACTGAGCCCTGTGGAACCCCACTGAGAACCTCCTTCCATTGTGATTGGTACCCATTCAATATAACCCTTTGCTGGCGTCCTGAAAGCCACGTTTATATCCAATCCAGAATCTTGCCCCTGATCCCATGCATTTAAGTTGCAACCCCAGTCTTGTATGGGGGACTTTGTCAAATGCTTTACTGAAATCAAGAAAAGCTACATCTAGCTGTTTACCCTGATCAAAGCTATCTGTTGCAACATCCAAAAACTCCAGAAGATTAGTTAAACAAGAACGGCCCTTCCTAAAGCCATGCTGTGTATCCTTGATGAGTTCATTTTGCTCCAAGAATTCAACAATCTTATCTTTGATGATTGATTCAAGCACCTTGCAGACTAATGAGGTCAGACTAACCGGTCTATAGTTTTCCTCTTTACTTCTATCTCCCTTTTTATGAATAGGAACAACATTTGCTCTTTTCCAATCAAGTGGAATTTTACTATCTGCGAGTGATTTAGAAAATATTATGGCTAATGGAACCGACAACTCCCTTTCAGATTCTCTTAAAAGTCTAGCATGGATTTCATCAGGTCCTTCTGCCTTGTTAGGCCTTACTTTCTTTAGATATTCTAGAACAAGTTCACTACTTATGCCACCTAGCTCTCCTATAGTCTCCTCTGTCTCTAGCTCAGGCTGAAGTGCTGCAATACTACTCTGGTCCTCGATAGTAAAGACAGATTGAAACTGATCATTAAGCACTTCAACCATTTCACTGTCCTTGCTAACTAACACATCATCTACCTTAAATGGACCTATATTTTTGGAAACTGTACTGAACTTATAAAAACTGAAGAACTTCTTACTATCTGCATTACAATGTCTAGCTAAATCAAGTTCCTTTGCCCTTTTAGCTGCTCTGACCTTTTTCTTAACTGAATTTCTTGCATTCTGGTAGGCCTTCCGATTTATATCTAGTGAAGATCCCTTCAAAATGCCAAATGCACTTCTTTTAGCTTGTATAGCACTCCTTACTTCTGGGGTAAGCCAAACTGGTTTGCCCTTGGTTCTGTTACGTTTGTGCCTGAGGGGTATATGCCGATTTTGAATTTGGCTTAATCTAGCTTTGAAAACATTCCAGGCCTCACATGCATCTAAACCTGCCAACTCAACGTTCCATTTTATCTGTGCGAGGTCATTTCTAATACCATCAAAATCAGCCCGGCTGAAGTTTGGAACCATAATAAGGTTATCTTTGGGCCTCATTTCTGATGAGATATTGAATTTAACCATATTGTGATCACTGGTTCCTAGACCTGCACAAATACTTATGGCACTAACTAGATCACTGTTGTCTGAGAATACAAGCTCTAGAATGGAGCAATGTCTGGTTGGTAGGTGTCTGGTCAATGTCTGGTCCATGTCTGGAGCAATGTCTGGTCCATAGGTTCAACTCCTACACTCTGCAGTGATGGGAGTGAACCTATGGACTCCTACACTCTGCAGTGATGGTAGTGAACCTATGGACTCCTCCACTCTACAGTGATGGGAGTGAACATATGGACTCCTACACTCGACAGTGATGGGAGTGAACCTATGGACTCCTACACTCGACAGTGATGGGAGTGAACCTATGGACTCCTACACTCTGCAGTGATGGGAGTGAACCTATGGACTCCTACACTCTGCAGTGATGGGAGTGAACCTATGGACTCCTACACTCTGCAGTGATGGGAGTGAACCTATGGACTCCTCCACTCTGCAGTGATGGGAGTGAACATATGGACTCCTACACTCTGCAGTGATGGGAGTGAACCTATGGACTCCTACACTATGCAGTGATGGTAGTGAACATATGGACTCCTACACTGTGCAGTGATGGGAGTGAACCTATGGACTCCTACACTCTGCAGTGATGGGAGTGAACCTATGGACTCCTACACTCTGCAGTGATGGGAGTGAACCTATGGACTCCTACACTGTGCAGTGATGGGAGTGAACCTATTGACTCCTACACTCTGCAGTGATGGGAGTGAACCTTTGGACTCCTACACTCTGCAGTGCTGGGAGTGAACCTATGGACTCCTACACTCTGCAGTGCTAGGAGTGAACCTATGGACTCCTACACTCTGCAGTGATGGTAGTGAACATATGGACTCCTACACTCTGCAGTGATGGGAGTGAACCTATGGACTCCTACACTCTGCAGTGATGGGAGTGAACCTATGGACTCCTACACTCTGCAGTGATGGGAGTGAACATATGGACTCCTACACTCTGCAGTGATGGTAGTGGACATATGGACTCCTACACTCTGCAGTGATGGGAGTGAACCTATGGACTCCTACACTCTGCAGTGATGGTAGTGAACCTATGGACTCCTACACTGTACAGTGTTGGGAGTGAACCTATGGACTCCTACACTCTGCAGTGCTGGGAGTGAACATATGGACTCCTACACTCTGCAGTGCTGGGAGTGAACCTATGGACTCCTACACTCTGCAGTGATGGTAGTGAACCTATGGACTCCTACACTCTACAGTGATGGGAGTGAACCTATGGACTCCTACACTCTGCAGTGATGGTAGTGAACATATGGACTCCTACACTCTGCAGTGATGGGAGTGAACCTATGGACTCCTACACTCTGCAGTGATGGGAGTGAACCTATGGACTCCTACATTCTGCAGTGATGGGAGTGAACCTATGGACTCCTACACTCTGCAGTGATGGGAGTGAACCTATGGACTCCTACACTCTGCAGTGATGGTAGTGAACATATGGACTCCTACACTCTGCAGTGATGGGAGTGAACCCATGGACTCCTACACTCTGCAGTGATGGTAGTGAACCTATGGACTCCTACACTCTGCAGTGATGGTAGTGAACCTATGGACTCCTACACTCTGCAGTGATGGTAGTGAACCTATGGACTCCTACACTCTGCAGTGATGGGAGTGAACCTATGGACTCCTACACTCTGCAGTGATGGTAGTGAACCTATGGACACCTACACTCTGCAGTGATGGGAGTGAACCTATGGACTCCTACACTCTGCAGTGATGGGAGTGAACCTATGACTCCTACACTCTACAGTGATGGGAGTGAACCTATGGACTCCTACACTCTGCAGTGATGGGAGTGAACCTATGGACTCCTACACTCTGCAGTGATGGGAGTGAACCTATGGACTCCTACACTCTGCAGTGATGGGAGTGAACCTATGGACTCCTACACTCTGCAGTGATGGGAGTGAACCTATGGACTCCTACACTCTGCAGTGCTGGGAGTGAACCTATGGACTCCTACACTCTGCAGTGATGGGAGTGAACCTGTGGACTCCTACACTCTGCAGTGATGGGAGTGAACCTATTGACTCCTACACTCTGCAGTGCTGGGAGTGAACCTATGGACTCCTACACTCTGCAGTGATGGGAGTGAACCTATGGACTCCTACACTGTACAGTGATGGGAGTGAACCTATTGACTCCTACACTCTGCAGTGATGGTAGTGAACCTATGGACTCCTACACTCTGCAGTGATGGGAGTGAACATATGGACTCCTACACTCTGCAGTGATGGTAGTGAACCTATGGACTCCTACACTCTGCAGTGATGGTAGTGAACATATGGACTCCTACACTCTGCAGTGATGGGAGTGAACCTATGGACTCCTACACTCTGCAGTGATGGTAGTGAACCTATGGACTCCTACACTGTGCAGTGATGGGAGTGAACCTATGGACTCCTACACTCTGCAGTGATGGGAGTAAACCTATGGACTCCTACACTCTGCAGTGATGGGAGTGAACCTATGGACTCCTACACTCTACAGTGATGGGAGTGAACATATGGACTCCTACACTCTGCAGTGATGGGAGTGAACCTATGGACTCCTACACTCTGCAGTGATGTGAGTGAACCTATGGACTCCTACACTCTGCAGTGATGGGAGTGAACCTATGGACTCCTACACTCCGCAGTGATGGGAGTGAACCTATGGACTCCTACACTCTGCAGTGATGGGAGTGAACCTATGGACTCCTACACTCTGCAGTGATGGGAGTGAACCTATGGACTCCTACACTGTACAGTGATGGGAGTGAACCTATGGACTCCTACACTCTGCAGTGCTGGGAGTGAACCTATGGACTCCTACACTCTGCAGTGCTGGGAGTGAACCTATGGACTCCTACACTCTGCAGTGATGGGAGTGAACCTATGGACTCCTACACTCTGCAGTGATGGAAGTGAACATATGGACTCCTACACTCTGCAGTGATGGGAGTGAACCTATGGACTCCTACACTCTGCAGTGCTGGGAGTGAACCTATGGACTCCTACACTCTGCAGTGATGGGAGTTAACCTATGGACTCCTACACTGTACAGTGATGGGAGTGAACCTATGGACTCCTACACTCTGCAGTGATGGGAGTGAACCTATGGACTCCTACACTCGACAGTGATGGGAGTGAACCTATGGACTCCTACACTCTTCAGTGATGGTAGTGAACATATGGACTTCTACACTCTGCAGTGCTGGGAGTGAACCTATGGGCTCCTACACTCTGCAATGATGGGAGTGAACCGATGGACTCCTACACTCGACAGTGATGGGAGTGAACCTATGGACTCCTACACTCTGCAGTGATGGTAGTGAACATATGGACTCCTCCACTCTACAGTGATGGGAGTGAACATATGGACTCCTACACTCTGCAGTAATGGGAGTGAACCTATGGACTCCTACACTCTACAGTGATGGGAATGAACCTATGGACTCCTACACTCTGCAGTGCTGGGAGTGAACCTATGGACTCCTACACTCTGCAGTGATGGGAGTGAACATATGGACTCCTACACTGTACAGTGATGGGAGTGAACCTATGGACTCATACACTCTGCAGTGATGGGAGTGAACCTATGGACTCCTACACTCTGCCAGTGATGGGAGTGAACCTATGGACTCCTACACTCTGCAGTGATGGGAGTGAACATATGGACTCCTACACTCTGCAGTGATGGGAGTGAACATATGGACTCCTACACTCTGCAGTGATGGGAGTGAACCTATGGACTCCTACACTATGCAGTGATGGTAGTGAACCTATGGACTCCTACACTCTGCAGTGATGGGAGTGAACCTATGGACTCCTACACTCTACAGTGATGGGAGTGAACATATGGACTCCTACACTCTGCAGTGATGGTAGTGAACCTATGGACTCCTACACTATGCAGTGATGGTAGTGAACATATGGACTCCTACACTCTGCAGTGATGGGAGTGAACCTATGGACTCCTACACTCTGCAGTGATGGGAGTGAACCTATGGACTCCTACACTCTGCAGTGATGGGAGTGAACCTATGGACTCCTACACTCTGCAGTGATGGTAGTGAACATATGGACTCCTACACTCTGCAGTGATGGGAGTGAACCTATGGACTCCTACACTCTGCAGTGATGGGAGTGAACCTATGGACTCCTACACTCTGCAGTGATGGGAGTGAACCTATGGACTCCTACACTCTGCAGTGATGGGAGTGAACCTATGGACTCCTACACTCTGCAGTGATGGGAGTGAACCTATGGACTCCTACACTCTACAGTGATGGGAGCGAACCTATGGACTCCTACACTCTGCAGTGATGGTAGTGAACATATGGACTCCTACACTCTGCAGTGATGGGAGTGAACCTATGGACTCCTACACTCTGCAGTGATGGGAGTGAACATATGGACTCCTACACTCTGCAGTGATGGGAGTGAACCTATGGACTCCTACACTCTGCAGTGATGGTAGTGAACATATGGACTCCTACACTCTGCAGTGATGGGAGTGAACCTATGGACTCCTACACTCTGCAGTGATGGGAGTGAACCTATGGACTCCTACACTCTGCAGTGCTGGGAGTGAACCTATGGACTCCTACACTCTGCAGTGATGGTAGTGAACCTATGGACTCCTCCACTCTACAGTGATGGGAGTGAACATATGGACTCCTACACTCGACAGTGATGGGAGTGAACCTATGGACTCCTACACTCGACAGTGATGAGAGTGAACCTATGGACTCCTACACTCTGCAGTGATGGGAGTGAACCTATGGACTCCTACACTCTGAAGTGATGGGAGTGAACATATGGACTCCTACACTCTGCAGTGATGGGAGTGAACCTATGGACTCCTACACTCTGCAGTGATGGGAGTGAACCTATGGACTCCTACTCTCTGCAGTGATGGGAGTGAACCTATGGACTCCTACACTCTGTAGTGATGGGAGTGAACCTATGGACTCCTACACTCTGCAGTGATGGGAGTGAACCTATGGACTCCTACACTCTGCAGTGATGGGAGTGAACATATGGACTCCTACACTCTGCAGTGATGGGAGTGAACCTATGGACTCCTACACTCTGCAGTGATGGGAGTGAACCTATGGACTCCTACATTCTGCAGTGATGGGAGTGAACCTATGGACTCCTACACTCTGCAGTGATGGGAGTGAACCTATGGACTCCTACACTGTACAGTGATGGGAGTGAACCTATGGACTCCTACACTCTGCAGTGATGGTAGTGAACCTATGGACTCCTCCACTCTACAGTGATGGGAGTGAACATATGGACTTCTACACTCGACAGTGATGGGAGTGAACCTATGGGCTCCTACACTCGACAGTGATGGGAGTGAACCTATGGACTCCTACACTCTGCAGTGATGGGAGTGAACCTATGGACTCCTACACTCTGAAGTGATGGGAGTGAACATATGGACTCCTACACTCTGCAGTGATGGGAGTGAACCTATGGACTCCTACACTCTGCAGTGATGGGAGTGAACCTATGGACTCCTACACTCTGCAGTGATGGGAGTGAACCTATGGACTCCTACACTCTGCAGTGATGGGAGTGAACCTATGGACTCCTACACTCTGAAGTGCTGGGAGTGAACCTATGAACTCCTACACTCTGCAGTGATGGGAGTGAACCTATGGACTCCTACACTCTGCAGTGATGGGAGTGAACCTATGGACTCCTACACTCTGCAGTGATGGGAGTGAACCTATGGACTCCTACACTCTGCAGTGATTGGAGTGAACCTATGGACTCCTACACTCTGCAGTGATGGGAGTGAACATATGGACTCCTACACTCTGCAGTGATGGGAGTGAACATATGGACTCCTACACTCTGCAGTGCTGGGAGTGAACCTATGGACTCCTACACTCTGAAGTGCTGGGAGTGAACCTATGGACTCATACACTCTGCAGTGATGGTAGTGAACCTATGGACTCCTACACTCTGCAGTGCTGGGAGTGAACATATGGACTCCTACACTCTGCAGTGCTGGGAGTGAACCTATGGACTCCTACACTCTGCAGTGATGGGAGTGAACCTATGGACTCCTACACTCTACAGTGATGGGAGTGAACCTATGGACTCCTACACTCTGCAGTGATGGTAGTGAACCTATGGACTCCTACACTCTGCAGTGATGGTAGTGAACCTATGGACTCCTACACTCTGCAGTGATGGCAGTGAACATATGAACTCCTACACTCTGCAGTGATGGGAGTGAACCTATGGACTCCTACACTCTGCAGTGATGGTAGTGAACCTATGGACTCCTACACTCTGCAGTGATGGTAGTGAACCTATGGACTCCTACACTCTGCAGTGATGGGAGTGAAACTATGGACTCCTACACTCGACAGTGATGGGAGTGAACCTATGGACTCCTACATTCTACAGTGATGGGAGTGAACCTATGGACTCCTACACTCTGCAGTGATGGGAGTGAACCTATGGACTCCTACACTCGACAGTTATGGGAGTGAACCTATGGACTCCTACACTCTGCAGTGATGGGAGTGAACCTATGGACTCCTACACTCTGCAGTGATGGTAGTGAACCTATGGACTCCTACACTCTGCAGTGATGGGAGTGAACCTATGGACTCCTACACTCTACAGTGATGGGAGTGAACCTATGGACTACTACACTCTGCAGTGATGGGAGTGAACCTATGGACTCCTACACTCTGCAGTGATGGGAGTGAACCTATGGACTCCTACACTCTATAGTGATGGGAGTGAACCTATGGACTCCTACACTCTGCAGTGATGGGAGTGAACCTATGGACTCCTACACTCTACAGTGATGGGAGTGAACCTATGGACTCCTACACTCTGCAGTGATTGGAGTGAACCTATGGACTCCTACACTCTGCAGTGATGGGAGTGAACATATGGACTCCTACACTCTGCAGTGATGGGAGTGAACCTATGGACTCCTACACTCTACAGTGATGGGAGTGAACCTATGGACTCCTACACTCTGCAGTGATGGGAGTGAACCTATGGACTCCTACACTCTGCAGTGATGGGAGTGAACCTATGGACTCCTACACTCTGCAGTGATGGTAGTGAACATATGGACTCCTACACTCTGCAGTGATGGGAGTGAACCTATGGACTCCTACACTCTGCAGTGATGGGAGTGAACCTATGGACTCCTACACTCTGCAGTGATGGGAGTGAACCTATGGACTCCTACACTCTGCAGTGATGGGAGTGAACCTATGGACTCCTACACTCTGCAGTGATGGGAGTGAACCTATGGACTCCTACACTCTGCAGTGATGGGAGTGAACCTATGGACTCCTACACTCTGCAGTGATGGGAGTGAACCTATGGACTCCTACACTCTGCAGTGATGGGAGTGAACCTATGGACTCCTACACTCGACAGTGATGGGAGTGAACCTATGGACTCCTACACTCGACAGTGATGGGAGTGAACCTATGGACTCCTACACTCTGCAGTGATGGGAGTGAACCTATGGACTCCTACACTCTGCAGTGCTGGGAGTGAACCTATGGACTCCTACACTCTGCAGTGATGGGAGTGAACCTATGGACTCCTACACTCTGCAGTGATGGGAGCGAACCTATGGACTCCTACACTCTGCAGTGATGGACCTATGGACTCATAAAAGAGACATAAAAGAAAAGTGCAACAAAGAGCCTCTTGGGCCCATCCGAGGTTGCACCCCACCCCACCCCACCCCACCCCACCCCCCCCCCCTCCACCAGTCTCGCCCCTTCAAATCACATTACTCTACCTGCATAAAAGAAGGCTAATCCCACGAGTATTTATGAACTAATCCCTTCTCTGTAAAGTATTTATCTAATCTAATTTTGAAGGAAGCAAGTGTCACTGCATCAGCGACATCCCCTGGTAGCATATTCCAATGTCCTACAACCCTTCTACTGAAAAATGACTGTCGTAGCCTAGTCCTACTTTGTTTCATAATGAGTTTATGCTGATGACCTCTACCTCGATTTTCCCTATTGAACTCAAACATACCCTTTAAATATCCAGAATGCTGACTATTTACAAATTTGAAGACTTCAATTAGATCTCCTCTTAGCCTTCTATATCTAAGTGAAAACATACCCAATTTCTTTAATCTATCTTCATAAGGTAAACTACCAAGACAATTAACCATTTTTGTTGCCCTTTTTGAACTCTTTCTAACAACCAGCAATCTTTCTCATATGTTGGAGACCAGGCTTGTACACAATACTCCAAATGTGGTCTAACGTATGCACAATACAGTTTTGTTATTACCTTTTCACTCTTGTAGGAAACATTTCTGTTAATGGCCCCTAGCATTCTAAGTGCCTTTTTCCTAGCTTCTACAACCTGGTCTGACGCTGATAGTCTATTGTTTACCACGACACCTAAATCTCTTTCCTTTTCAATCTGCTCCATTTTCTGCCCACCCATTTCATACCTATGTTTACTGCTAACCCGTCCAGCGTGCATAATCTTACATTTACTCAAATTGAATTTCATCTGCCATGCTTCAGACCACTCAACTAGCTTGTCCAGATCTGATTGAAAAACATCCTGATCATGTTGTCCTCTAATAATCCTGACAACTTTTAGATCGTCTGCAAATTTCAAGACTTTGCTGTCTATACTGTTCTCAATTGCATTCACAAATATTATAAAAAGCAATGGGCCCAGGACTGAGCCCTGTGGAACCCCACTGAGAACCTCCTTCCATTGTGATTGGTACCCATTCAATATAACCCTTTGCTGGCGTCCTGAAAGCCACGTTTATATCCAATCCAGAATCTTGCCCCTGATCCCATGCATTTAAGTTGCAACCCCAGTCTTGTATGGGGGACTTTGTCAAATGCTTTACTGAAATCAAGAAAAGCTACATCTAGCTGTTTACCCTGATCAAAGCTATCTGTTGCAACATCCAAAAACTCCAGAAAATTAGTTAAACAAGAACGGCCCTTCCTAAAGCCATGCTGTGTATCCTTGATGAGTTCATTTTGCTCCAAGAATTCAACAATCTTATCTTTGATGATTGATTCAAGCACCTTGCAGACTAATGAGGTCAGACTAACCGGTCTATAGTTTTCCTCTTTACTTCTATCTCCCTTTTTATGAATAGGAACAACATTTGCTCTTTTCCAATCAAGTGGAATTTTACTATCTGCGAGTGATTTAGAAAATATTATGGCTAATGGAACCGACAACTCCCTTTCAGATTCTCTTAAAAGTCTAGCATGGATTTCATCAGGTCCTTCTGCCTTGTTAGGCCTTACTTTCTTTAGATATTCTGGAACAAGTTCACTACTTATGCCACCTAGCTCTCCTATAGTCTCCTCTGTCTCTAGCTCAGGCTGAAGTGCTGCAATACTACTCTGGTCCTCGATAGTAAAGACAGATTGAAACTGATCATTAAGCACTTCAACCATTTCACTGTCCTTGCTAACTAACACATCATCTACCTTAAATGGACCTATATTTTTGGAAACTGTACTGAACTTATAAAAACTGAAGAACTTCTTACTATCTGCATTACAATGTCTAGCTAAATCAAGTTCCTTTGCCCTTTTAGCTGCTCTGACCTTTTTCTTAACTGAATTTCTTGCATTCTGGTAGGCCTTCCGATTTATATCTAGTGAAGATCCCTTCAAAATGCCAAATGCACTTCTTTTAGCTTGTATAGCACTCCTTACTTCTGGGGTAAGCCAAACTGGTTTGCCCTTGGTTCTGTTACGTTTGTGCCTGAGGGGTATATGCCGATTTTGAATTTGGCTTAATCTAGCTTTGAAAACATTCGCGGCCTCACATGCATCTAAACCTGCCAACTCAACGTTCCATTTTATCTGTGCGAGGTCATTTCTAATACCATCAAAATCAGCCCGGCTGAAGTTTGGAACCATAATAAGGTTATCTTTGGGCCTCATTTCTGATGAGATATTGAATTTAACCATATTGTGATCACTGGTTCCTAGACCTGCACAAATACTTATGGCACTAACTAGATCACTGTTGTCTGAGAATACAAGCTCTAGAATGGAGCAATGTCTGGTTGGTAGGTGTCTGGTCAATGTCTGGTCCATGTCTGGAGCAATGTCTGGTCCATAGGTTCAACTCCTACACTCTGCAGTGATGGGAGTGAACCTATGGACTCCTACACTCTGCAGTGATGGTAGTGAACCTATGGACTCCTCCACTCTACAGTGATGGGAGTGAACATATGGACTCCTACACTCGACAGTGATGGGAGTGAACCTATGGACTCCTACACTCGACAGTGATGGGAGTGAACCTATGGACTCCTACACTCTGCAGTGATGGGAGTGAACCTATGGAGTCCTACACTCTGCAGTGATGGGAGTGAACCTATGGACTCCTACACTCTGCAGTGATGGGAGTGAACCTATGGACTCCTCCACTCTGCAGTGATGGGAGTGAACATATGGACTCCTACACTCTGCAGTGATGGGAGTGAACCTATGGACTCCTACACTATGCAGTGATGGTAGTGAACATATGGACTCCTACACTGTGCAGTGATGGGAGTGAACCTATGGACTCCTACACTCTGCAGTGATGGGAGTGAACCTATGGACTCCTACACTCTGCAGTGATGGGAGTGAACCTATGGACTCCTACACTGTGCAGTGATGGGAGTGAACCTATTGACTCCTACACTCTGCAGTGATGGGAGTGAACCTATGGACTCCTACACTCTGCAGTGCTGGGAGTGAACCTATGGACTCCTACACTCTGCAGTGCTAGGAGTGAACCTATGGACTCCTACACTCTGCAGTGATGGTAGTGAACATATGGACTCCTACACTCTGCAGTGATGGGAGTGAACCTATGGACTCCTACACTCTGCAGTGATGGGAGTGAACCTATGGACTCCTACACTCTGCAGTGATGGGAGTGAACATATGGACTCCTACACTCTGCAGTGATGGTAGTGGACATATGGACTCCTACACTCTGCAGTGATGGGAGTGAACCTATGGACTTCTACACTCTGCAGTGATGGTAGTGAACCTATGGACTCCTACACTGTACAGTGTTGGGAGTGAACCTATGGACTCCTACACTCTGCAGTGCTGGGAGTGAACATATGGACTCCTACACTCTGCAGTGCTGGGAGTGAACCTATGGACTCCTACACTCTGCAGTGATGGTAGTGAACCTATGGACTCCTACACTCTACAGTGATGGGAGTGAACCTATGGACTCCTACACTCTGCAGTGATGGTAGTGAACATATGGACTCCTACACTCTGCAGTGATGGGAGTGAACCTATGGACTCCTACACTCTGCAGTGATGGGAGTGAACCTATGGACTCCTACATTCTGCAGTGATGGGAGTGAACCTATGGACTCCTACACTCTGCAGTGATGGGAGTGAACCTATGGACTCCTACACTCTGCAGTGATGGTAGTGAACATATGGACTCCTACACTCTGCAGTGATGGGAGTGAACCTATGGACTCCTACACTCTGCAGTGATGGTAGTGAACCTATGGACTCCTACACTCTGCAGTGATGGTAGTGAACCTATGGACTCCTACACTCTGCAGTGATGGTAGTGAACCTATGGACTCCTACACTCTGCAGTGATGGGAGTGAACCTATGGACTCCTACACTCTGCAGTGATGGTAGTGAACCTAAGGACACCTACACTCTGCAGTGATGGGAGTGAACCTATGGACTCCTACACTCTGCAGTGATGGGAGTGAACCTATGGACTCCTACACTCTACAGTGATGGGAGTGAACCTATGGACTCCTACACTCTGCAGTGATGGGAGTGAACCTATGGACTCATACACTCTGCAGTGATGGGAGTGAACCTATGGACTCCTACACTCTGCAGTGATGGGAGTGAACCTATGGACTCCTACACTCTGCAGTGATGGGAGTGAACCTATGGACTCCTACACTCTGCAGTGCTGGGAGTGAACCTATGGACTCCTACACTCTGCAGTAATGGGAGTGAACCTATGGACTCCTACACTCTGCAGTGATGGGAGTGAACCTATTGACTCCTACACTCTGCAGTGCTGGGAGTGAACCTATGGACTCCTACACTCTGCAGTGATGGGAGTGAACCTATGGACTCCTAAACTGTACAGTGATGGGAGTGAACCTATTGACTCCTACACTCTGCAGTGATGGTAGTGAACCTATGGACTCCTACACTCTGCAGTGATGGGAGTGAACATATGGACTCCTACACTCTGCAGTGATGGTAGTGAACCTATGGACTCCTACACTCTGCAGTGATGGTAGTGAACATATGGACTCCTACACTCTGCAGTGATGGGAGTGAACCTATGGACTCCTACACTCTGCAGTGATGGTAGTGAACCTATGGACTCCTACACTGTGCAGTGATGGGAGTGAACCTATGGACTCCTACACTCTGCAGTGATGGGAGTGAACCTATGGACTCCTACACTCTGCAGTGATGGGAGTGAACCTATGGACTCCTACACTCTACAGTGATGGGAGTGAACATATGGACTCCTACACTCTGCAGTGATGGGAGTGAACCTATGGACTCCTACACTCTGCAGTGATGTGAGTGAACCTATGGACTCCTACACTCTGCAGTGATGGGAGTGAACCTATGGACTCCTACACTCCGCAGTGATGGGAGTGAACCTATGGACTCCTACACTCTGCAGTGATTGGAGTGAACCTATGGACTCCTACACTCTGCAGTGATGGGAGTGAACCTATGGACTCCTACACTGTACAGTGATGGGAGTGAACCTATGGACTCCTACACTCTGCAGTGCTGGGAGTGAACCTATGGACTCCTACACTCTGCAGTGCTGGGAGTGAACCTATGGACTCCTACACTCTGCAGTGATGGGAGTGAACCTATGGACTCCTACACTCTGCAGTGATGGGAGTGAACATATGGACTCCTACACTCTGCAGTGATGGGAGTGAACCTATGGACTCCTACACTCTGCAGTGCTGGGAGTGAACCTATGGACTCCTACACTCTGCAGTGATGGGAGTTAACCTATGGACTCCTACACTGTACAGTGATGGGAGTGAACCTATGGACTCCTACACTCTGCAGTGATGGGAGTGAACCTATGGACTCCTACACTCGACAGTGATGGGAGTGAACCTATGGACTCCTACACTCTTCAGTGATGGTAGTGAACATATGGACTTCTACACTCTGCAGTGCTGGGAGTGAACCTATGGACTCCTACACTCTGCAATGATGGGAGTGAACCTATGGACTCCTACACTCGACAGTGATGGGAGTGAACCTATGGACTCCTACACTCTGCAGTGATGGTAGTGAACATATGGACTCCTCCACTCTACAGTGATGGGAGTGAACATATGGACTCCTACACTCTGCAGTGATGGGAGTGAACCTATGGACTCCTACACTCTACAGTGATGGGAATGAACCTATGGACTCCTACACTCTGCAGTGCTGGGAGTGAACCTATGGACTCCTACACTCTGCAGTGATGGGAGTGAACATATGGACTCCTACACTGTACAGTGATGGGAGTGAACCTATGGACTCCTACACTCTGCAGTGATGGGAGTGAACCTATGGACTCCTACACTCTGCAGTGATGGGAGTGAACCTATGGACTCCTACATTCTGCAGTGATGGGAGTGAACATATGGACTCCTACACTCTGCAGTGATGGGAGTGAACCTATGGACTCCTACATTCTGCAGTGATGGGAGTGAACATATGGACTCCTACACTCTGCAGTGATGGGAGTGAACCTATGGACTCCCACACTGTGCAGTGCTGGGAGTGAACCTATGGGCTCCTACACTCTGCAGTGATGGTAGTGAACGTATGGACTCCTACACTCTGCAGTGCTGGGAGTGAACCTATGGACTCCTACACTCTGCAGTGATGGGAGTGAACCTATGGACTCCTACACTCTGCAGTGATGGGAGTGAACCTATGGACTCCTACACTCTGCAGTGATGGGAGTGAACCTATGGACTCCTACACTCTGCAGTGATGGTAGTGAACCTATGGACTCTTACACTCTGCAGTGATGGTAGTGAACATATGGACTCCTACACTCTGCAGTGCTGGGAGTGAACCTATGGACTCCTATACTCTGAAGTGATGGTAGTGAACATATGGACTCCTACACTCTGCAGTGATGGGAGTGAACCTATGGACTCCTACACTCTACAGTGATGGGAGTGAACCTATGGACTCCTACACTCTGCAGTGATGGGAGTGAACCTATGGACTCCTACACTCTGCAGTTATGGTAGTGAACCTATGGACTCCTACACTCTGCAGTGATGGGAATGAACCTATGGACTCCTACACTCTGCAGTGATGGGAGTGAACATATGGATTCCTACACTCTGCAGTGATGGTAGTGAACCTATGGACTCCTACACTCTGCAGTGATGGTAGTGAACCTATGGACTCCTACACTCTGCAGTGATGGGAGTGAAAATATGGACTCCTACACTCTGCAGTGATGGGAGTGAACCTATGGACTCCTACACTCTGCAGTGATGGTAGTGAACATATGGACTCCTACACTCTGCAGTGCTGGGAGTGAACATATGGACTCCTACACTCTGCAGTGATGGGAGTGAACCTATGGACTCCTGCACTCTGCAGTGATGGTTGTGAACATATGGACTCCTACACTCTGCAGTGCTGGGAGTGAACATATGGACTCCTACACTGTACAGTGATGGGAGTGAACCTATGGACTCCTCCACTCTACAGTGATGGGAGTGAACCTATGGACTCCTACACTCTGCAGTGATGGGAGTGAACCTATGGACTCCTACACTCTGCAGTGATGGGAGTGAACCTATGGACTCCTACACTCTGCAGTGATGGGAGTGAACCTATGGACTCCTACACTCGACAGTGATGGGAGTGAACATATGGACTCCTACACTCTGCAGTGATGGGAGTGAACCTATGGACTCCTACACTCTGCAGTGATGGTAGTGAACATATGGACTCCTACACTCTGCAGTGCTGGAAGTGAACATATGGACTCCTACACTCTGCAGTGATGGGAGTGAACCTATGGACTCCTACACTGTACAGTGATGGGAGTGAACCTATGGACTCCTACACTCTGCAGTGATGGTAGTGAACCTATGGACTCCTACACTCTGCAGTGATGGTAGTGAACCTATGGACTCCTACACTCTGCAGTGATGGGAGTGAACCTATGGACTCCTACACTCTGCAGTGATGGGAGTGAACATATGGACTCCTACACTCTGCAGTGATGGTAGTGAACCTATGGACTCCTACACTCTGCAGTGATGTTAGTGAACCTATGGACTCCTACACTCTGCAGTGATGGTAGTGAACCTATGGACTCCTACACTCTGCAGTGATGGGAGTGAACCTATGGACTCCTACACTCTGCAGTGCTGGTAGTGAACCTATGGACTCCTCACTCTGCAGTGATGGGAGTGAACATATGGACTCCTACACTCTGCAGTGATGGTAGTGAACCTATGGACTCCTACACTCTGCAGTGATGGTAGTGAACATAAGGACTCCTACACTCTGCAGTGATGGTAGTGAGCATATGGACTCCTACACTCTGCAGTGATGGGAGTGAACCTATGGACTCCTACACTCTGCAGTGATGGTAGTGAACATATGGACTCCTACACTCTGCAGTGATGGGAGTGAACCTATGGACTCCTACACTCTGCAGTGATGGTAGTGAACCTATGGACTCCTACACTCTGCAGTGATGGGAGTGAACCTATGGACTCCTACACTCTGCAGTGATGGGAGTGAACCTATGGACTCCTACACTCTACAGTGATGGGAGTGAACCTATGGACTCCTACACTCTGCAGTGATGGGAGTGAACCTATGGACTCCTACACTCTGCAGTGATGGGAGTGAACCTATGGACTCCTACACTCTGCAGTGATGGGAGTGAACCTATGGACTCCTACACTCTACAGTGATGGGAGTGAACCTATGGACTCCTACACTCTGCAGTGATGGGAGTGAACCTATGGACTCCTACACTCTACAGTGATGGGAGTGAACCTATGGACTCCTACACTCTGCAGTGATGGGAGTGAACCTATGGACTCCTACACTCTGCAGTGATGGGAGTGAACCTATGGACTCCTACACTCTGCAGTGATGGGAGTGAACCTATGGACTCCTACACTCTACAGTGATGGGAGTGAACCTATGGACTCCTACACTCTGCAGTGATGGTAGTGAACCTATGGACTCCTACACTCTGCAGTGATGGTAGTGAACCTATGGACTCCTACACTCTGCAGTGATGGGAGTGAACCTATGGACTCCTACACTCTGCAGTGATGGGAGTGAACATATGGACTCCTACACTCTGCAGTGATGGTAGTGAACCTATGGACTCCTACACTCTGCAGTGATGGTAGTGAACCTATGGACTCCTACACTCTGCAGTGATGGTAGTGAACCTATGGACTCCTACACTCTGCAGTGATGGGAGTGAACCTATGGACTCCTACACTCTGCAGTGCTGGTAGTGAACCTATGGACTCCTCACTCTGCAGTGATGGGAGTGAACATATGGACTCCTACACTCTGCAGTGATGGTAGTGAACCTATGGACTCCTACACTCTGCAGTGATGGTAGTGAACATAAGGACTCCTACACTCTGCAGTGATGGTAGTGAGCATATGGACTCCTACACTCTGCAGTGATGGGAGTGAACCTATGGACTCCTACACTCTGCAGTGATGGTAGTGAACATATGGACTCCTACACTCTGCAGTGATGGGAGTGAACCTATGGACTCCTACACTCTGCAGTGATGGTAGTGAACCTATGGACTCCTACACTCTGCAGTGATGGGAGTGAACCTATGGACTCCTACACTCTGCAGTGATGGGAGTGAACCTATGGACTCCTACACTCTACAGTGATGGGAGTGAACCTATGGACTCCTACACTCTGCAGTGATGGGAGTGAACCTATGGACTCCTACACTCTGCAGTGATGGGAGTGAACCTATGGACTCCTACACTCTGCAGTGATGGGAGTGAACCTATGGACTCCTACACTCTGCAGTGATGGGAGTGAACCTATGGACTCCTACACTCTGCAGTGCTGGGAGTGAACCTATGGACTCCTACACTCTGCAGTGATGGGAGTGAACATATGGACTCCTACACTGTACAGTGATGGGAGTGAACCTATGGACTCATACACTCTGCAGTGATGGGAGTGAACCTATGGACTCCTACACTCTGCAGTGATGGGAGTGAACCTATGGACTCCTACATTCTGCAGTGATGGGAGTGAACATATGGACTCCTACACTCTGCAGTGATGGGAGTGAACCTATGGACTCCTACATTCTGCAGTGATGGGAGTGAACATATGGACTCCTACACTCTGCAGTGATGGGAGTGAACCTATGGACTCCCACACTGTGCAGTGCTGGGAGTGAACCTATGGGCTCCTACACTCTGCAGTGATGGTAGTGAACGTATGGACTCCTACACTCTGCAGTGCTGGGAGTGAACCTATGGACTCCTACACTCTGCAGTGATGGGAGTGAACCTATGGACTCCTACACTCTGCAGTGATGGGAGTGAACCTATGGACTCCTACACTCTGCAGTGATGGGAGTGAACCTATGGACTCCTACACTCTGCAGTGATGGTAGTGAACCTATGGACTCTTACACTCTGCAGTGATGGTAGTGAACATATGGACTCCTACACTCTGCAGTGCTGGGAGTGAACCTATGGACTCCTATACTCTGAAGTGATGGTAGTGAACATATGGACTCCTACACTCTGCAGTGATGGGAGTGAACCTATGGACTCCTACACTCTACAGTGATGGGAGTGAACCTATGGACTCCTACACTCTGCAGTGATGGGAGTGAACCTATGGACTCCTACACTCTGCAGTTATGGTAGTGAACCTATGGACTCCTACACTCTGCAGTGATGGGAATGAACCTATGGACTCCTACACTCTGCAGTGATGGGAGTGAACATATGGATTCCTACACTCTGCAGTGATGGTAGTGAACCTATGGACTCCTACACTCTGCAGTGATGGTAGTGCACCTATGGACTCCTACACTCTGCAGTGATGGGAGTGAAAATATGGACTCCTACACTCTGCAGTGATGGGAGTGAACCTATGGACTCCTACACTCTGCAGTGATGGTAGTGAACATATGGACTCCTACACTCTGCAGTGCTGGGAGTGAACATATGGACTCCTACACTCTGCAGTGATGGGAGTGAACCTATGGACTCCTGCACTCTGCAGTGATGGTAGTGAACATATGGACTCCTACACTCTGCAGTGCTGGGAGTGAACATATGGACTCCTACACTGTACAGTGATGGGAGTGAACCTATGGACTCCTCCACTCTACAGTGATGGGAGTGAACCTATGGACTCCTACACTCTGCAGTGATGGGAGTGAACCTATGGACTCCTACACTCTGCAGTGATGGGAGTGAACCTATGGACTCCTACACTCTGCAGTGATGGGAGTGAACCTATGGACTCCTACACTCGACAGTGATGGGAGTGAACATATGGACTCCTACACTCTGCAGTGATGGGAGTGAACCTATGGACTCCTACACTCTGCAGTGATGGTAGTGAACATATGGACTCCTACACTCTGCAGTGCTGGAAGTGAACATATGGACTCCTACACTCTGCAGTGATGGGAGTGAACCTATGGACTCCTACACTGTACAGTGATGGGAGTGAACCTATGGACTCCTACACTCTGCAGTGATGGTAGTGAACCTATGGACTCCTACACTCTGCAGTGATGGTAGTGAACCTATGGACTCCTACACTCTGCAGTGATGGGAGTGAACCTATGGACTCCTACACTCTGCAGTGATGGGAGTGAACATATGGACTCCTACACTCTGCAGTGATGGTAGTGAACCTATGGACTCCTACACTCTGCAGTGATGGTAGTGAACCTATGGACTCCTACACTCTGCAGTGATGGTAGTGAACCTATGGACTCCTACACTCTGCAGTGATGGGAGTGAACCTATGGACTCCTACACTCTGCAGTGCTGGTAGTGAACCTATGGACTCCTCACTCTGCAGTGATGGGAGTGAACATATGGACTCCTACACTCTGCAGTGATGGTAGTGAACCTATGGACTCCTACACTCTGCAGTGATGGTAGTGAACATAAGGACTCCTACACTCTGCAGTGATGGTAGTGAGCATATGGACTCCTACACTCTGCAGTGATGGGAGTGAACCTATGGACTCCTACACTCTGCAGTGATGGTAGTGAACATATGGACTCCTACACTCTGCAGTGATGGGAGTGAACCTATGGACTCCTACACTCTGCAGTGATGGTAGTGAACCTATGGACTCCTACACTCTGCAGTGATGGGAGTGAACCTATGGACTCCTACACTCTGCAGTGATGGGAGTGAACCTATGGACTCCTACACTCTACAGTGATGGGAGTGAACCTATGGACTCCTACACTCTGCAGTGATGGGAGTGAACCTATGGACTCCTACACTCTGCAGTGATGGGAGTGAACCTATGGACTCCTACACTCTGCAGTGATGGGAGTGAACCTATGGACTCCTACACTCTACAGTGATGGGAGTGAACCTATGGACTCCTACACTCTGCAGTGATGGGAGTGAACCTATGGACTCCTACACTCTGCAGTGATGGGAGTGAACATATGGACTCCTACACTCTGCAGTGATGGGAGTGAACCTATGGACTCCTACACTCTACAGTGATGGGAGTGAACCTATGGACTCCTCCACTCTGCAGTGATGGGAGTGAACCTATGGACTCCTACACTCTGCAGTGATGGGAGTGAACCTATGGACTCCTACACTCTGCAGTGATGGGAGTGAACCTATGGACTCCTACACTCTACAGTGATGGGAGTGAACCTATGGACTCCTACACTCTGCAGTGATGGGAGTGAACCTATGGACTCCTACACTCTGCAGTGATGGGAGTGAACCTATGGACTCCTACACTCTGCAGTGATGGGAGTGAACCTATGGACTCCTACACTCTACAGTGATGGGAGTGAACCTATGGACTCCTACACTCTGCAGTGATGGGAGTGAACCTATGGACTCCTACACTCTGCAGTGATGGGAGTGAACATATGGACTCCTACACTCTGCAGTGATGGGAGTGAACCTATGGACTCCTACACTCTGCAGTGATGGGAGTGAACCTATGGACTCCTACACTCTGCAGTGATGGGAGTGAACCTATGGACTCCTACACTCTGCAGTGATGGGAGTGAACATATGGACTCCTACACTCTACAGTGATGGGAGTGAACCTATGGACTCCTACACTCTGCAGTGATGGGAGTGAACATATGGACTCCTACACTCTGCAGTGATGGGAGTGAACCTATGGACTCCTACACTCTACAGTGATGGGAGTGAACCTATGGACTCCTCCACTCTGCAGTGATGGGAGTGAACCTATGGACTCCTACACTCTGCAGTGATGGGAGTGAACCTATGGACTCCTACACTCTGCAGTGATGGGAGTGAACCTATGGACTCCTACACTCTACAGTGATGGGAGTGAACCTATGGACTCCTACACTCTGCAGTGATGGGAGTGAACCTATGGACTCCTACACTCTGCAGTGATGGGAGTGAACCTATGGACTCCTACACTCTGCAGTGATGGGAGTGAACCTATGGACTCCTACACTCTACAGTGATGGGAGTGAACCTATGGACTCCTACACTCTGCAGTGATGGGAGTGAACCTATGGACTCCTACACTCTGCAGTGATGGGAGTGAACATATGGACTCCTACACTCTGCAGTGATGGGAGTGAACCTATGGACTCCTACACTCTGCAGTGATGGGAGTGAACCTATGGACTCCTACACTCTGCAGTGATGGGAGTGAACCTATGGACTCCTACACTCTGCAGTGATGGGAGTGAACATATGGACTCCTACACTCTACAGTGATGGGAGTGAACCTATGGACTCCTCTCGACTTCTCCAGCGCCCAGACTCAAATCAAGTGTCGAGACGCTGTGCTTACTGAGAGCAACTGCGGCTGGTAGTCAATATGCGGTCAAGTTTGGTGCTAATATTGGACATACAAAGGCAGAATAACAGGCCACCTACACGAGGACGGGAGTTTAACCGACCCGTGCTGCCAGACACGTCAACTCTGCCCTCTGTCTCCCAACTCTGCCCTCTGCCTCCCTACTCTGCACTCTGCATCCCTCTACCCCACGGCCGTCACTGCCACAACAACCACAGAATACAGCCCCGGTGGGCAGGGCGGGAGGGAGGAAGGGGGACCGGAGCCGTCGCAGCTGCGGGTCTGAAGTCACCGCCGCGGGGGGGGGGGGGGAGGCTGAGGTCATGTTGCACGGCAAGATGGGGCGAGGCTGGCGGCCGGAGGCGAGCCAACATAGGTGGTGTCGGGGGTTTTTGTAGCCGTGAGGTCGGCCGGCGGTAAACAGTGCAGGAGAACGTCTCATACGTAATCCAGCCGGCTAGCTGTGTGTACGGCGCTGTTCGAAACAAGCACTCAACTTGTGTGGCATTCATTCTTGAGTGACAACAATACATTTATGTCAATAGCGAACATGTTCATACAGATATTAGTGGAATGTAGAGAATTATCAGTAACGCGTGCTCGACGTGAGAATATTTCCTGTTTGTACACGTGTAGTTTTCATACGCACCATGAGCATTCTCAGGCCATGTTCACTGCCGTCTTTGACATTATCTGAAATAGCGAGTCGTAGCGCTATGACAACAAGGTACAGGCGTTTGTATTTGATGAAAGACATCAAAGGAAATTTCATCAGGAAGAAAAAGGAAACAGTGTTGTAACTTGTTCCAATTTGTATCGCCTTCGTGCCAACCGACAGCTCCGTAACATGGCCGCCGCCTTCAACATGGACACGTTCCTCAACTAATCCATGTCTGAGAGAGATACCAGCAGCTCCTAACATCGCCGCCGCCTTCAACATGGACACGTTCCTCAACTAATCCATGTCTGAGAGAGATACCACCTTGTATTCATATCCGGTTCCCATTGATACAATACTATCTAGTTGACTGATAGCTGGCGTCTGAAAGTTCAACAGATGGCGACTTCGACTCGAGGACGGAACTGGGTCTATATGCGCTGTGTTACCCACCAACCAGCTAGATAGAGACTCTTGAAGACTCCATTGATTGTCAGAAGTTGAACATGTGGAAAGACGTGACCAAATAGCTAATGTTTGATTGAGATGCCATCAGCTTGCACTTGTCTCCGAGACACTCGTTCAAGTGTGCTTTTAAATGGGTATATCTGTATCGGTTTACAAATTGCTACAGCAATTGCGTGCATTCATGCCGTGAACGTTTATATATCAACACGAGTACACATTAAAATCATCAACGCATTCCAATATATGCTTTAGATTCTATCGCGGGTTGAAGTAGGCACAGTATGCAGCAGGTCGATACCAGATCCACACGCTCCCTCCCTCCCCCCCCCCCCCCCACATCCCCCCCCCCCACTCCCCTGGCAACGCCGGTGCCGGCGACACGAGCCTGCGATAAGATAGCACAGTCAACATCGAGCCCGATACGAGTCGTCTGGGTGTCGGCCGAGCCGGCGTGGTCGCCGGCTGTGCCTAAAGTCAGAACTCACTCGAGAGAGACAAATCACAAGGCTGTGCCATACAAGTTCAGGGCTCAGAAAGCCTCCAATCTTAGTGACTGTTGACGGTCCTGAGTCAGCCAGCCAGTTATGAATCATAAAAAACACATTTGCAAAGAATAGCCGATGTTTATTTCCATAACAAAAACATATTTGTAAGCAATTGTATGCTTGTTTATACCCTAACATCATCGTACGCAAATCAAAATTAAAACAAATAATATTGTCCTTGTCTGTGTGGTATCCACGGCTTCCAGGGCTGGCAGGGCATGAATATGCTTACGCGCAAACCCAAAATGTTATCATTGAAGAATCACACTGTTCAAGTGATGGTACCAGAGCCTATCATACTACGTGTATGGACCGATCATAATGACGTGTATGGACCGATCATAATGACGTGTATGGACCGATCATAATGACGTGTATGGACCGATCATAATGACGTGTATGGACCGATCATAATGACGTGTATGGACCGATCATAATGACGTGTATGGACCGATCATAATGACGTGTATGGACCGATCATAATGACGTGTATGGACCGATCATAATGACGTGTATGGACCGATCATAATGACGTGTATGGACCGATCATAATGACGTGTATGGACCGATCATAATGACGTGTATGGACCGATCATAATGACGTGTATGGACCGATCATAATGACGTGTATGGACCGATCATAATGACGTGTATGGACCGATCATAATGACGTGTATGGACCGATCATAATGACGTGTATGGACCGATCATAATGACGTGTATGGACCGATCATAATGACGTGTATGGACCGATCATAATGACGTGTATGGACCGATCATAATGACGTGTATGGACCGATCATAATGACGTGTATGGACCGATCATAATGACGTGTATGGACCGATCATAATGACGTGTATGGACCGATCATAATGACGTGTATGGACCGATCATAATGACGTGTATGGACCGATCATAATGACGTGTATGGACCGATCATAATGACGTGTATGGACCGATCATAATGACGTGTATGGACCGATCATAATGACGTGTATGGACCGATCATAATGACGTGTATGGACCGATCATAATGACGTGTATGGACCGATCATAATGACGTGTATGGACCGATCATAATGACGTGTATGGACCGATCATAATGACGTGTATGGACCGATCATAATGACGTGTATGGACCGATCATAATGACGTGTATGGACCGATCATAATGACGTGTATGGACCGATCATAATGACGTGTATGGACCGATCATAATGACGTGTATGGACCGATCATAATGACGTGTATGGACCGATCATAATGACGTGTATGGACCGATCATAATGACGTGTATGGACCGATCATAATGACGTGTATGGACCGATCATAATGACGTGTATGGACCGATCATAATGACGTGTATGGACCGATCATAATGACGTGTATGGACCGATCATAATGACGTGTATGGACCGATCATAATGACGTGTATGGACCGATCATAATGACGTGTATGGACCGATCATAATGACGTGTATGGACCGATCATAATGACGTGTATGGACCGATCATAATGACGTGTATGGACCGATCATAATGACGTGTATGGACCGATCATAATGACGTGTATGGACCGATCATAATGACGTGTATGGACCGATCATAATGACGTGTATGGACCGATCATAATGACGTGTATGGACCGATCATAATGACGTGTATGGACCGATCATAATGACGTGTATGGACCGATCATAATGACGTGTATGGACCGATCATAATGACGTGTATGGACCGATCATAATGACGTGTATGGACCGATCATAATGACGTGTATGGACCGATCATAATGACGTGTATGGACCGATCATAATGACGTGTATGGACCGATCATAATGACGTGTATGGACCGATCATAATGACGTGTATGGACCGATCATAATGACGTGTATGGACCGATCATAATGACGTGTATGGACCGATCATAATGACGTGTATGGACCGATCATAATGACGTGTATGGACCGATCATAATGACGTGTATGGACCGATCATAATGACGTGTATGGACCGATCATAATGACGTGTATGGACCGATCATAATGACGTGTATGGACCGATCATAATGACGTGTATGGACCGATCATAATGACGTGTATGGACTGATCATAATGACGTGTATGGACCGATCATAATGACGTGTATGGACCGATCATAATGACGTGTATGGACCGATCATAATGACGTGTATGGACCGATCATAATGACGTGTATGGACCGATCATAATGACGTGTATGGACCGATCATAATGACGTGTATGGACCGATCATAATGACGTGTATGGACCGATCATAATGACGTGTATGGACCGATCATAATGACGTGTATGGACCGATCATAATGACGTGTATGGACCGATCATAATGACGTGTATGGACCGATCATAATGACGTGTATGGACCGATCATAATGACGTGTATGGACCGATCATAATGACGTGTATGGACCGATCATAATGACGTGTATGGACCGATCATAATGACGTGTATGGACCGATCATAATGACGTGTATGGACCGATCATAATGACGTGTATGGACCGATCATAATGACGTGTATGGACCGATCATAATGACGTGTATGGACCGATCATAATGACGTGTATGGACCGATCATAATGACGTGTATGGACCGATCATAATGACGTGTATGGACCGATCATAATGACGTGTATGGACCGATCATAATGACGTGTATGGACCGATCATAATGACGTGTATGGACCGATCATAATGACGTGTATGGACCGATCATAATGACGTGTATGGACCGATCATAATGACGTGTATGGACCGATCATAATGACGTGTATGGACCGATCATAATGACGTGTATGGACCGATCATAATGACGTGTATGGACCGATCATAATGACGTGTATGGACCGATCATAATGACGTGTATGGACCGATCATAATGACGTGTATGGACCGATCATAATGACGTGTATGGACCGATCATAATGACGTGTATGGACCGATCATAATGACGTGTATGGACCGATCATAATGACGTGTATGGACCGATCATAATGACGTGTATGGACCGATCATAATGACGTGTATGGACCGATCATAATGACGTGTATGGACCGATCATAATGACGTGTATGGACCGATCATAATGACGTGTATGGACCGATCATAATGACGTGTATGGACCGATCATAATGACGTGTATGGACCGATCATAATGACGTGTATGGACCGATCATAATGACGTGTATGGACCGATCATAATGACGTGTATGGACCGATCATAATGACGTGTATGGACCGATCATAATGACGTGTATGGACCGATCATAATGACGTGTATGGACCGATCATAATGACGTGTATAGACCGATCATAATGACGTGTATGGACCGATCATAATGACGTGTATAGACCGATCATAATGACGTGTATGGACCGATCATAATGACGTGTATGGACCGATCATAATGACGTGTATGGACCGATCATAATGACGTGTATGGACCGATCATAATGACGTGTATAGACCGATCATAATGACGTGTATGGACCGATCATAATGACGTGTATGGACCGATCATAATGACGTGTATGGACCGATCATAATGACGTGTATGGACCGATCATAATGACGTGTATGGACCGATCATAATGACGTGTATGGACCGATCATAATGACGTGTATGGACCGATCATAATGACGTGTATGGACCGATCATAATGACGTGTATAGACCGATCATAATGACGTGTATGGACCGATCATAATGACGTGTATGGACCGATCATAATGACGTGTATAGACCGATCATAATGACGTGTATGGACCGATCATAATGACGTGTATGGACCGATCATAATGACGTGTATGGACCGATCATAATGACGTGTATGGACCGATCATAATGACGTGTATGGGCCGATCATAATGACGTGTATGGACCGATCATAATGACGTGTATGGACCGATCATAATGACGTGTATGGACCGATCATAATGACGTGTATGGACCGATCATAATGACGTGTATGGACCGATCATAATGACGTGTATGGACCGATCATAATGACGTGTATGGACCGTTGACTTAGTCTGCAGCCAGCCAGCAGGATGTGTTCACTACCAGGTAAGCCGCGGCTCCAACCACCGGCTCCTGCGCAGGTCAGCAAGGGTAAGACAATACACTGATGCCGTGCAGGGTTTCCGGTGACGGTGGTATGTGATGCTGCTTACGTCACGAGGGGACCGTAGCCGGACGGTCATAGCTTATCACCGAGTGAGTCGGAACTCAGTGAACGGCATGCGACTCGGTGTTCGGCATTAGGTGAACAAGATGGTCGGCATTAGGTGAACAAGATGGTCGACATTAGGTGAACAACATGTTCACCGTTTATTTGTTGACAAGCTAAATTAAGGTTGCCCATGTTTATGCAGCGCTGTCTATGTTAGTTGCACAATGTGGTTATACTTATGGGTTCTCACATGCGTTTTACAGGACATTGGTAGGCAGCACAACCATTCTGCTCATTGTTTGATGTCATAAATAAACACCGTTCTCAGCCTTCCGTGCTAAGTTACTTTCCTGGCCTCCCATGCTAAGTATTATCATGTGGCTAGTTATTAGTAGTTAATAGTTACTATCACGTCTGGGACCATGTGCCACTGTCTCTATGATAGTAGGACCCCCAGCGGACAGGCGGGCGAACGGACAGCGGGCTGAGGGACCTGCAGAACCTTCTGTTACCGAGGATGGCGGGCTGAGGGACCCACATAACCTTCTGTTACCGAGGATGGCGGGCTGAGGGACCCACATAACCTTCTGTTACCGAGGACAGCGGGCTGAGGGACCCACATAACCTTCTGTTAGAGGACAGCGGGCTGAGGGACCCACATAACCTTCTGTTACCGAGGATGGCGGGTTGAGGGAACCACAGAACCTTCTGTTACCGAGGACAGCGGGCTGAAGGACCCACAGAACCTTCTGTTACCGAGGACAGCGGGCTGAGGGACCCACAGAACCTTCTGTTAGAGGACAGCGGGCTGAGGGACCCACATAACCTTCTGTTACAGAGGACAGCGGGCCGAGGGACCCACATAACCTTCTGTTACAGAGGATGGCGGGTTGAGGGACCCACAGAACCTTCTGTTACCGAGGACAGCGGGCTGAGGGACCCACATAACCTTCTGTTACCGAGGATGGCGGGTTGAGGGACCCACAGAACCTTCTGTTACCGAGGATGGCGGGTTGAGGGACCCACAGAACCTTCTGTTACAGAGGACAGCGGGCTGAGGGACCCACATAACCTTCTGTTACCGAGGATGGCGGGTTGAGGGACCCACAGAACCTTCTGTTACCGAGGACAGCGGGCTGAGGGACCCACATAACCTTCTGTTACCGCGGACGGCGGGCTGAGGGACCCACATAACCTTCTGTTACCGAGGATGGCGGGCTGAGGGACCCACATAACCTTCTGTTACCGCGGACGGCGGCCTGAGGGACCCACGTTATCTTCTGTTACCGAGGACAGCGGGATGAGGGACCCACATAACCTTCTGTTACCGAGGACAGCGGGCTGAGGGACCCACATAACCTTCTGTTACCGAGGATGGCGGGCTGAGGGACCCACATAACCTTCTGTTACCCAGGATGGCGGGCTGAGGGACCCACAGAGCCTTCTGTTAGAGGACAGCGGGCTGAGGGACCCACATAACCTTCTGTTACCCAGGATGGCGGGCTGAGGGACCCACATAACCTTCTGTTACCGAGGACAGCGGGCTGAGGGACCCACATAGCCTTCTGTTACCGAGGATGGCGGGTTGAGGGACCCACAGAACCTTCTGTTACCGAGGACAGCGGGCTGAGGGACCCACATAACCTACTGTTACCGCGGACGGCGGGCTGAGGGACCCACATAACCTTCTGTTACCCAGGATGGCGGGCTGAGGGACCCACATAACCTTCTGTTACCGAGGATGGCGGGTTGAGGGACCCACAGAACCTTCTGTTACCGAGGACAGCGGGATGAGGGACCCACATAACCTTCTGTTACCGAGGATGGCGGGTTGAGGGACCCACATAACCTTCTGTTACCGAGGACAGCGGGCTGAGGGACCCACATAACCTTCTGTTACCGCGGACGGCGGGCTGAGGGACCCACATAACCTTCTGTTACCGAGGATGGCGGGCTGAGGGACCCACATAACCTTCTGTTACCGCGGACGGCGGCCTGAGGGACCCACGTTACCTTCTGTTACCGAGGACAGCGGGATGAGGGACCCACATAACCTTCTGTTACCGAGGACAGCGGGCTGAGGGACCCACATAACCTTCTGTTACCGAGGATGGCGGGCTGAGGGACCCACATAACCTTCTGTTACCCAGGATGGCGGGCTGAGGGACCCACAGAACCTTCTGTTAGAGGACAGCGGGCTGAGGGACCCACATAACCTTCTGTTACCCAGGATAGCGGGCTGAGGGACCCACATAACCTTCTGTTACCGAGGACAGCGGGCTGAGGGACCCACATAACCTTCTGTTACCGAGGATGGCGGGTTGAGGGACCCACAGAACCTTCTGTTACCTAGGACAGCGGGCTGAGGGACCCACATAACCTTCTGTTACCGAGGATGGCGGGTTGAGGGACCCACATAACCTTCTGTTACCGAGGATGGCGGGTTGAGGGACCCACATAACCTTCTGTTACAGAGGACAGCGGGCTGAGGGACCCACATAACCTTCTGTTACCGAGGATGGCGGGTTGAGGGACCCACAGAACCTTCTGTTACCGAGGACAGCGGGCTGAGGGACCCACATAACCTTCTGTTACCGCGGACGGCGGGCTGAGGGACCCACATAACCTTCTGTTACCAAGGATGGCGGGCTGAGGGACCCACATAACCTTCTGTTACCGCGGACGGCGGCCTGAGGGACCCACGTTACCTTCTGTTACCCAGGACAGCGGGATGAGGGACCCACATAACCTTCTGTTACCGAGGACAGCGGGCTGAGGGACCCACATAACCTTCTGTTCAGGTACTGAATGTATTTTTTTGTATAGCACTCTCACATAGCATAAGTACATAACGAAAAATAATGGATTGGCGCAAAAGCAACAGCTTAAATCAAAGGCGCCTCTCCAAAAATGAACAAAATAATAACAGTAAGTTGAAACGAATCAAACAGTCGACTATGTCATTAACAAATTATAAACTAACAAAATAACCAGAAAAACAAGCATCACACGCGCCGACCCCGCCAACGGCCCGCCGAGCAACCATATAGGTGATGAACAGAGAACCACATAACCTTCTGTTACCCAGGATGGCGGGCTGAGGGACCCACATAACCTTGTGTTACAGAGGACAGCGGGTTGAGGGACCCACATAACCTTCTGTTACCGAGGACAGCCCGCCATCCTGTTACCGAGGATGGCGGGCTGAGGGACCCACATAACCTTCTGTTACCCAGGATGGCGGGCTGAGGGACCCACAGAACCTTCTGTTAGAGGACAGCGGGCTGAGGGACCCACATAACCTTCTGTTACCCAGGATGGCGGGCTGAGGGACCCACATAACCTTCTGTTACCGAGGACAGCGGGCTGAGGGACCCACATAACCTTCTGTTACCGAGGATGGCGGGCTGAGGGACCCACATAACCTTCTGTTACCGAGGATGGCGGGCTGAGGGACCCACATAACCTTCTGTTACCGAGGATGGCGGGCTGAGGGACCCACATAACCTTCTGTTACCCAGGATGGCGGGCTGAGGGACCCACAGAACCTTCTGTTAGAGGACAGCGGGCTGAGAGACACACATAACCTTCTGTTACCCAGGATGGCGGGCTGAGGGACCCACATAACCTTGTGTTACAGAGGACAGCGGGTTGAGGGACCCACATAACCTTCTGTTACCGAGGACAGCGGGCTGAGGGACCCACATAACCTTCTGTTACTGAGGATGGCGGGCTGAGGGACCCACATAACCTTCTGTTACCGAGGATGGCGGGCTGAGGGACCCACATAACCTTCTGTTACCGAGGATGGCGGGCTGAGGGACCCACATAACCTTCTGTTACCGAGCGCTGGTACAGCTACCCGACGGATAGCGGCCGCCAGATTGACCTCAATCGGTAACACCTCCGGACGGTGACGGGGGCGGGGGCGGGGGCGGGGCGGGGCGGGGCGGGGCGGGGCGGGGGGGGGGGGGGGGCGGGGGCAGGGCGCCCTGTGCCGTGTGCTGTGGGTGTGATATAGTCTGCAGACGTTAGCAGCAGGCTTTGTTTGGTGCTTGTTGGACATGTAGGCGCAGGATGCAGCGTAGGCTTTAAATTGTCGCCAGTGATATCGTCTTACGTCAGTGTCATGCCAGTCAGCTGCACTATAAACGCGGTGCTTTTGGTGCATCACTGACATAGAACAGTACAGTGGCGCATCATTGACAGAGCATTGCTCCAGTACCATGTCCGCCAGCTGGGCTCCGAGGGCAGGGCTTCTGGCGCCGGAGCTATCCGATTTCAAAATAAATACAACGTTGACGCACGAACAACAACATCTGGTGCAGATGTGGCTCTGCCCTTTCCCTGTTATTTGCCGTGTGTTGCCGGTTACAAATCTCACCAGGCTGGCGTCTGTTAGAAACAAAAACATCATGTTCGCAATTGAGCATTTCAGCGTAAAACCAAGGTGTGTGTTAGTGAAAGTGCACAGATTGTACGTGGGCATGCTGTGGGATCCGGCGGAAAGTTGCCACTGAAAGTGAGAGTGCACAGACTGTACGTGGGCATGCTGTGGGATCCGGCGGAAAGTTGCCACTGAAAGTGAGAGTGCACAGACTGTACGTGGGCATGCTGTGGGATCCGGCGGAAAGTTGCCACTGAAAGTGAGAGTGCACAGACTGTACGTGGGCATGCTGTGGGATCCGGCGGAAAGTTGCCACTGAAAGTGAGAGTGCACAGACTGTACGTGGGCATGCTGTGGGATCCGGCGGAAAGTTGCCACTGAAAGTGAGAGTGCACAGACTGTACGTGGGCATGCTGTGGGATCCGGCGGAAAGTTGCCACTGAAAGTGAGAGTGCACAGACTGTACGTGGGCATGCTGTGGGATCCGGCGGAAAGTTGCCACTGAAAGTGAGAGTGCACAGACTGTACGTGGGCATGCTGTGGGATCCGGCGGAAAGTTGCCACTGAAAGTGAGAGTGCACAGACTGTACGTGGGCATGCTGTGGGATCCGGCGGAAAGTTGCCACTGAAAGTGAGAGTGCACAGACTGTACGTGGGCATGCTGTGGGATCCGGCGGAAAGTTGCCACTGAAAGTGAGAGTGCACAGACTGTACGTGGGCATGCTGTGGGATCCGGCGGAAAGTTGCCACTGAAAGTGAGAGTGCACAGACTGTACGTGGGCATGCTGTGGGATCCGGCGGAAAGTTGCCACTGAAAGTGAGAGTGCACAGACTGTACGTGGGCATGCTGTGGGATCCGGCGGAAAGTTGCCACTGAAAGTGAGAGTGCACAGACTGTACGTGGGCATGCTGTGGGATCCGGCGGAAAGTTGCCACTGAAAGTGAGAGTGCACAGACTGTACGTGGGCATGCTGTGGGATCCGGCGGAAAGTTGCCACTGAAAGTGAGAGTGCACATACTGTACGTGGGCATGCTGTGGGATCCGGCGGAAAGTTGCCACTGAAAGTGAGAGTGCACAGACTGTACGTGGGCATGCTGTGGGATCCGGCGGAAAGTTGCCACTGAAAGTGAGAGTGCACAGACTGTACGTGGGCATGCTGTGGGATCCGGCGGAAAGTTGCCACTGAAAGTGAGAGTGCACAGACTGTACGTGGGCATGCTGTGGGATCCGGCGGAAAGTTGCCACTGAAAGTGAGAGTGCACAGACTGTACGTGGGCATGCTGTGGGATCAGGCGGAAAGTTGCCACTGAAAGTGAGAGTGCACAGACTGTACGTGGGCATGCTGTGGGATCCGGCGGAAAGTTGCCACTGAAAGTGAGAGTGCACAGACTGTACGTGGGCATGCTGTGGGATCCGGCGGAAAGTTGCCACTGAAAGTGAGAGTGCACAGACTGTACGTGGGCATGCTGTGGGATCCGGCGGAAAGTTGCCACTGAAGTGCGCTAGCGATGCACCGGGGGATGGCAAATCTAACTCATCTAACTCACCGGGGATGGCAAATCTAACTCATCTAACTCACCGGGGGATGGCAAATCTAACTCACCGGACTGTCGATGACTAAGACAAGTGTGAAATACACACGCAAATAAGGCAACGATGAACTCGCTAAAGTTAAAAACATCAGTTCATGGGTCTCCAGACTAGCGAACCTGGACAAGAGGCAATACCAACGCCGCGGTTCCCTGACCTGTGAGTCTGTGAGTCTGTGACTCAGACTCGACTGAGTCATCAGAGCCGCTGTTCCCTGACCTGTGAGTCTGTACTCAGACTCAGACTCGACTGAGTCATCAGAGCCGCTGTTCCCTGACCTGTGAGTCTGTACTCAGACTCAGACTCGACTGAGTCATCAGAGTCGCTGTTCCCTGACCTGTGAGTCTGTACTCAGACTCAGACTCGACTGAGTCATCAGAGCCGCTGTTCCCTGACCTGTGAGTCTGTACTCAGACTCAGACTCGACTGAGTCATCAGAGTCGCTGTTCCCTGACCTGTGAGTCTGTACTCAGACTCAGACTCGACTGAGTCATCAGAGCCGCTGTTCCCTGACCTGTGAGTCTGTACTCAGACTCAGACTCGACTGAGTCATCAGAGTCGCTGTTCCCTGACCTGTGAGTCTGTACTCAGACTCAGACTCGACTGAGTCATCAGAGCCGCTGTTCCCTGACCTGTGAGTCTGTACTCAGACTCAGACTCGACTGAGTCATCAGAGTCGCTGTTCCCTGACCTGTGAGTCTGTACTCAGACTCAGACTCGACTGAGTCATCAGAGCCGCTGTTCCCTGACCTGTGAGTCTGTACTCAGACTCAGACTCGACTGAGTCATCAGAACCGCTGTTCCCTGACCTGTGAGTCTGTACTCAGACTCAGACTCGACTGAGTCATCAGAGCCGCTGTTCCCTGACCTGTGAGTCTGTACTCAGACTCAGACTCGACTGAGTCATCAGAGCCGCTGTTCCCTGACCTGTGAGTCTGTACTCAGACTCAGACTCGACTGAGTCATCAGAGCCGCTGTTCCCTGACCTGTGAGTCTGTGACTCAGACTCGACTGAGTCATCAGAGCCGCCCGGTACCCTGCAGTTCTGCAGTCAGCCGGCAGGCCCGGTCTGTTTTGTCTGGCAACGGAGCCCGGACCGGCTTCCGGTGTTAGCGGCTCACCACAACACACACACACGGGGGTGGAAGGTCACATCCGCAGCCGGGCCGCACATAACATTTTCCCATATGATACACAACCTCGGACACACTCTCCACTTTCGCGTGCCCCAGAGATGATTGTGGGTAAAATTATGAAGATGCATGTCAACTGTCGGCTGAGGACTGAGGAACTGAGCATCAACGTGTCGCCCTGCTCGCTGCAGCGAAGGAAGTTCTCGAACATCAGACCACCAGACCACGTGGTGATGCATCCGAGCTGCCAGAGCTTCCTGTCCAGAGTTCCGGCTGTGCCACAGGGCAGCACCCCCCCCCCCCCCCAGGCCGAGCAGAGGCGGCGAGATGAAGGATCAGGGGCGTGGGCCGAACTGGTGGGAAACCAAAACGGAGCGATGAGGGCAGAACTGATGGGAGAGACCAAAACGGAGCGACGAAGGCAGAACTGATGGGAGAGACCAAAACGGAGCGACCAGGGCAGAACTGATGGGAGAGACCAAAACGGAGCGACGAGGGCAGAACTGATGGGAGAGACCAAAACGGAGGAGCGAGGGCAGGACTGATGGGAGAGACCAAAACGGAGCGACGAAGGCAGAACTGATGGGAGAGACCAAAACGGAGCGACGAAGGCAGAACTGATGGGAGAGACCAAAACGGAGCGACGAAGGCATAACTGATGGGAGAGACCAAAACGAAGCGACGAAGGCAGAACTGATGGGAGAGAGCAAAACGGAGCGACGAAGGCAGAACTGATGGGAGAGACCAAAACGGAGCGACGAAGGCAGAACTGATGGGAGAGACCAAAACGGAGCGACGAAGGCAGAACTGATGGGAGAGACCAAAACGGAGCGACGAAGGCAGAACTGTTGGGAGAGACCAAAACGGAGGAGCGAGGGCAGGACTGATGGGAGAGACCAAAACGGAGCGACGAAGGCAGAACTGATGGGAGAGACCAAAACGGAGCGACGAAGGCAGAACTGATGGGAGAGACCAACACGGAGGAGCGAGGGCAGAACTGATGGGAGAGACCAAAACGGAGCGACGAGGGCAGGACTGATGGAAGAGACCAAAAGGGAGCGACGAAGGCAGAACTGATGGGAGAGACCAAAAGGGAGCGACGAAGGCAGAACTGATGGGAGAGACCAAAACGGAGCGACGAGGGCAGAACTGATGGGAGAGACCAAAACGGAGCGACGAGGGCAGGACTGATGGGAGAGACCAAAACGGAGCGACGAGGGCAGGACTGATGGGAGAGACCAAAACGGAGGAGCGAGACAATAACTGGACGGATAGCGACAGGCTGCTGAACAGTCTCTATATTCTTGTAGACGGTACATGCCGTAGGGGAGGGCTAAACGGGTGTCGGGCTGTGGGACCTGAGCACAGGTGGGATGCTCAACATGCAGTGCATGACTTGAAAGCGAAGAAACCTTCTTAATGCCGTAGTTACGCTGGCGATCAGGCGGTTTCATGCCGCCTTTCAGCCAAGCTGAAACAGGAAGTGCCCTTCGATGCCAAACCATTCATAACCCAGCCTCGATGAAGGGGAACGGAATGAGGGGATGAAGGGGAACGGAATGAGGGGGAACGGAATGAAGGGGAAAGGAATGAAGGGGAACGGAATGGGTCGATGAACCGGATCGGAATGACGACTTGCATGCTGTCACGTGGAGGTCTGCAGCTCAACTTGCAGACTCTCACAGGGAGGGGAGACCTAACAAACAGACTCCCCCGTGTCGCAGCAGAGATGTGTGTGTGTGTGTGGTGAGGGGAGGGGGGAGGGGGGGGGGGGGGTGCCGAACAGTCTCCAGCTCTACACCCGGCACCGCAGCAGCACAGCAACAGTCCGCAGCTGCGGCCGGTGTTTATATGAGTCAGGCGGCAGAAAAGTGGCACAAGGGTCAACCAGAGGTCACACGGGAGCTGCGTCTTCGACACAGGCGTGCAGCGCACGCGCGATCTGGTAGTATCGAAATTATCGAAATAAAATTTGAAATGGGAACAAAATGTATTAAGTGGGTACTGGGTATGGGTCAGTTGATGAAGATCGATCCTCTGTCCAGAAACGCTACAGTCCTCCAGTATCCTCTGTCCAGAAACGTTAGTCCTCCGGTATCCTCTGTCCAGAAACGTTACAGTCCTCCGGTATCCTCTGTCCAAAAACGTTACAGTCCTCCGGTATCCTCTGTCCAGAAACGTTACAGTCCTCCGGTATCCTCTGTCCAGAAACGTTACAGTCCTCCGGTATCCTCTGTCCAGAAACTTTACAGTCCTCCGGTATCCTCTGTCCAGAAACGTTACAGTCCTCCGGTATCCTCTGTCCAGAAACGTTACAGTCCTCCGGTATCCTCTGTCCAGAAACTTTACAGTCCTCCGGTATCCTCTGTCCAGAAACGTTACAGTCCTCCGGTATCCTCTGTCCAGAAACGTTACAGCCCTCCGGTATCCTCTGTCCAGAAACGTTACAGTCCTCCGGTATCCTCTGTCCAGAAACGTTACAGCCCTCCGGTATCCTCTGTCCAGAAACGTTACAGTCCTCCGGTATCCTCTGTCCAGAAACGTTACAGTCCTCCGGTATCCTCTGTCCAGAAACGTTACAGCCCTCCGGTATCCTAAGGCAGCCTCAGGCATCCTAAGGTATTTTAAGGCATCCAAGACGTCCTAAGGCATCCAAGACGTCCTAAGGCATCCAAGACGTCCTACGACATCCTAAGGCACCCAGGAATACTAAGACATCTTAAGGCATCCTAAGGCATCCAGAGGTCTGCTAAGACATACTAAGGCATCCTAAGGTATTTTAAGGCATCCTAAGGTATTTTAAGGCATCCTAAGGTACCTATTTGAAGGCATCCTAAGGCATTCAGAGGCCTCCAAAAACATCCTAAAGCATCCTAAGGCATCGTAAGGTATCCTGAGATATCTTAAGGCATCCTAAAATATCCTAAGGCATCCTAAGGCGTCCAGAGGCCTCCTGAGGCATCCTGATGTATATTAAGGCATCCTAAGATATCCTAAGGTATCCTAAGATATCCTAAGGTATCCTTAGGCATTCTAAGGCATCCTAAGGCATCCTAAGGCATCCTAAGGCATACTAAGGCATACTAAGGCATACTAAGGCATACTAAGGCATAC
>JAXIVJ010002506.1:62500-75000 GCA_036785665.1 Chirona hameri
TCTTCACCATTTATCGTGTAAGCAGTAAACGTATAGCCTGAAGATCTCTTTCATGGATCTTAATGCACCTCACACTGAACACAAATCTCATTTGAAAATCACCCATACAAAGCTACGCGAGTACGATGTCAGTCACCACAGACCACATATAGAAAGGCAGACATACAAACTTACGTACGCTGCATGTCTGGAAACTGTCCACATACCACGAAACCGGTTCAAAAGTGTTAAACTTCAACTGCTTAGGAGACTAGGTTGATTACAACTCTGATAATTGTTACAGTTTAAACGGCACAGTCAACCAATACAACCGCAGATGACAGAAAGTCGTCCGACTCCAAGGCCGGTAATTCGTCCTTACCCAAGCTCGCGTGAAATGCAAACTAACGATAGCCCTCCAACGAAAAGACAACAAAAAATGGTCTTTAGAGGAAACCGTTTTCAAGCTTACACTGAATGTTATTGTACTACATTTGGGGTTGTTTATTTGTTTATTATTTGTTTATTTAGAACATATGAGCAACAGGAGCATGCTCCCAATAAAAGCTCAAGTCAACATATATAATCATCAAAGAACACACATACATAAACACATACATACACATACATACAAATACACAAGTATAAAAAATGGGAACACAGTTGAAAAACAATGAAGTGCTAAAGGATCGGGTAGAAACAATGCATAATAGTTTCCAGAACAGTATAAAGTATATTAAGAACGATGGTTCTTGATATGTTGTATAACTTGTGACCTAAACTGACCCCGCGTGCAGCTAACAGGATTAGAGTACGGACAGGAAGACATGTAGTCGTCAAAAGCTTTGGGCACACGACAAAACACACCTCGTCTTCATGCCGGGCGGGACATGAAGGAGCGTGCCGGCCATCGCACGAGTCACTCTCGCCGGCACATGCAGCGGAAAGCTCCCGAGCAAGAAGGCAGTCAATTTTCGCAGTGATAATGTTGTGTACGAAAAGGATGTCATATTGCATCCTTCTATTGGCTAGGCTTGGGATTTTAAATAGTGCCAAAAGTTTATCATAATCCAGAGTCCCTGATTGCCGGAAAGAAATGGATGCCAGCCAAATTAGAAACTTGTGTTGAATTTTGTCCAGTCTTTCCAAATGAGTCTTAGCAGCGCCGCCCCAGATGATGCATCCGTATTCTAAAATCGAGCGGATATTTGCCGAATAAGCTGCCAAGATCGGTTCCGGTTTCGGTTTTAGACTTGCTCTAGATCTCGCTCCCCAAAAGGATGGCCAACCTGGAGCCACCTGATCATCACACCTGCCATTCTGTTCGCCCTACAAACGATTTTATCGATGTGATCTGCAAATGTTAGTTTGGAATCCAACCAAACAGTTGTTGTATGTTGTTGTTGTTGTTGTTGTTGTATATTACAATTCCGGGCCGGGGTGGTCCAGTGGACAACACTGTAGACTTCGGAGCAGAGACCGCACCGATCGTGGATTCGACTCCCACCGAGTCACCTGCGTTGGTGTCTCGCCCGACCCGGTGAGGACCTGGGGAAAGGCCTCGTAAACACAACCCCAAAGAGAGCAGGAGAATAAGCACCCCTGTAAGTGGGCGAAAGGTTGGGCGTGCGACGGAATACATAAATAAAATAAATTAATCGTTACGACAGCTGTATCCTTTTAGGAAACACAAAAGGGACGGAATGACTCAGGCGCAGTCAATTTCAGCTCCTTCTCTAGCATATTTTTCGCTGAAGTTATGCCACACACTACCTATGTTGTCACCACAAATAGCACAAGTGAAAACCCATTAGATCCTAAAAACAAAATGCATCAGACGGGACATAAAAGGCGTGCCCGTCCAGACAACTCACCTCAGTCGGAGATATACCCGGTGTTCAGTTCAGGCCAGGTCAGGTCAGCTCAGGTCACGTCAGGTCAGCTCAGGTCGGTCGCTCCCGGTGTATGGTGCCCCGCTGAGCTCCGCCGTCTGCCGCGGTGTCCGGTCCGTTGCGGCCGGCCGGCCGGCCTCAGTTGTTTCGGTCTGCCGCCGCCAGGGCCACAACCCGCTTCAGTTGACCCTGCTGCCATCTATACAAGCGGCGGTGAACTTCAGCTTGAGAATAACACCACCTGGAATAACTGGCGTTGTCTTCGCGGCCATGAGGTCCTGAAATTGCAGGACTATGTTGCATCCATATCTCCCAGCGAACACAAACCAACCAGCACATCTCACACTTACTTAATGCTCTCTCCCAGCCTACAATACTCACTTATCCCTAGCAATGATTAGCGAGATATACAAAATGCAAAACAAGGAATTACACAATCACATTTTCCCACGGACCAGGCAAATCATGACTCACGACTACGAGCAACTGTTTTTGTCGAATCGAAACTATTGGAAACACCACGCCGAGACGCGCATACACAGTCCAAACCTCCCCGCGTTCCATCGCCTACTTTGATACCTCAATCTCAAACACAGGGTGATGATGACAATGCGTTTATTACAACATCTGCGCACCAGATGACACATACGTAACATCAACACGTGGATGATAAAATCAACACTAAAACTGACACGGTATGAACACAAACCAAACACTCATCACTGTAACACAAACCAAACACTCATCACTGTAACACAAACCAAACACTCGTCACCGCCTCAGCTGGCAAGACCAGTGGCAACGGGTTTAGCACGGTCGATTTCACAAGGAAGATGCGCACCACAGGACGTTTAGATTGGCTCGCTTCTAATCAGTCTGATCTTGGCTCGCTGCCATGCGTCGGCTCCGAGAACAGACCATGTACTGCCTTGCCCTATCTTCCCGTCTCCCTCACACCATGTACTGCCTTGCCCTATCCTCCTGTCTCCCTCACACCATGTACTGCCTTGCCCTTTCCTCCCGTCTCCCTCACACCATGTACTGCCTTGCCCTATCCTCCTGTCTCCCTCACACCATGTACTGCCTTGCCCTTTCCTCCTGTCTCCCTCACACCATGTACTGCCTTGCCCTATCCTCCCGTCTCCCTCGCACCATGTACTGCCTTGCCCTATCCTCCTGTCTCCCTCACACCATGTACTGCCTTGCCCTATCCTCCTGTCTCCCTCACACCATGTACTGCCTTGCCCTATCCTCCTGTCTCCCTCGCACCATGTACTGCCTTGCCCTATCTTCCCGTCTCCCTCGCACCATGTACTGCCTTGCCCTATCCTCCTGTCTCCCTCACACCATGTACTGCCTTGCCCTATCCTCCTGTCTCCCTCGCACCATGTACTGCCTTGCCCTATCCTCCTGTCTCCCTCACACCATGTACTGCCTTGCCCTTTCCTCCCGTCTCCCTCGCACCATGTACTGCCTTGCCCTTTCCTCCCGTCTCCCTCGCACCATGTACTGCCTTGCCCTTTCCTCCCGTCTCCCTCGCACCATGTACTGCCTTGCCCTATCCTCCCGTCTCCCTCACACCATGTACTGCCTTGCCCTATCCTCCTGTCTCCCTCACACCATGTACTGCCTTGCCCTATCTTCCCGTCTCCCTCGCACCATGTACTGCCTTGCCCTTTCCTCCTGTCTCCCTCGCACCATGTACTGCCTTGCCCTTTCCTCCTGTCTCCCTCACATCATGTACTGCCTTGCCCTATCTTCCCGTCTCCCTCGCACCATGTACTGCCTTGCCCTTTCCTCCCGTCTCCCTCGCACCATGTACTGCCTTGCCCTATCTTCCCGTCTCCCTCGCACTATGTACTGCCTTGCCCTTTCCTCCCAGTCTCCCTCGCACCATGTACTGCCTTGCCCTATCTTCCCGTCTCCCTCGCACCATGTACTGCCTTGCCCTTTCCTCCCGTCTCCCTCGCACCATGTACTGCCTTGCCCTATCTTCCCGTCTCCCTCGCACCATGTACTGCCTTGCCCTTTCCTCCTGTCTCCCTCACACCATGTACTGCCTTGCCCTTTCCTCCCGTCTCCCTCGCACCATGTACTGCCTTGCCCTATCCTCCTGTCTCCCTCGCACCATGTACTGCCTTGCCCTATCTTCCCGTCTCCCTCACACCATGTACTGCCTTGCCCTATCTTCCCGTCTCCCTCACACCATGTACTGCCTTGCCCTATCCTCCTGTCTCCCTCACACCATGTACTGCCTTGCCCTATCCTCCTGTCTCCCTCACACCATGTACTGCCTTGCCCTTTCCTCCTGTCTCCCTCACACCATGTACTGCCTTGTCCTATCCTCCTGTCTCCCTCACACCATGTACTGCCTTGCCCTATCCTCCTGTCTCCCTCACACCATGTACTGCCTTGCCCTTTCCTCCTGTCTCCCTCACACCATGTACTGCCTTGCCCTATCCTCCTGTCTCCCTCACACCATGTACTGCCTTGCCCTATCCTCCTGTCTCCCTCACACCATGTACTGCCTTGCCCTATCCTCCTGTCTCCCTCACACCATGTACTGCCTTGCCCTATCCTCCTGTCTCCCTCACACCATGTACTGCCTTGCCCTATCCTCCTGTCTCCCTCACACCATGTACTGCCTTGCCCTATCTGCCGCTATGGCCACGGGTCCCAGCCGGGTAAACACGAACCCGGTCCGTGCCGGCCGGCTGGCGGTAGGGTACGGCGAGTGACGCTGCTTGAAGTAGTCTGAGGGCGCACTGCACACCAGCTCCATACAGGCGAGACGACGCGGAATCTCCTCGTCTGGACCTGGGGGAGAGGGGAGAGCAGGGGGTCACAGCAGGGTGACACAGCAGGGGGCACAGCAGGGGGGCACAACAGGGGGGTCACAGCAGGGGGTCACAGCAGGGGGTCACAACAGAGGGTCACAGCAGGGGGTCACAACAGGGGATCACAACAGGGGGTCACAGCAGGGGGTCACAACCAGTGTTGGATTTTTCATTTCATGACCTGGTCCCGGAGAGTAAAAATGCATAGGTGGAGAGTAAAATTGTACTGTCAGGCAAGTTAAGATTTTCATTTTTGTTGTAATTATTTTACTTGGAAAGTAAAAAATCCTGATTTGTAATAGATATTAAATCCTTGTGAGCAAAATTGAATTATATTTAACTACAATGTCAGTAAGATCAGGCGAAAAGAGAGTAACTTTCCTGAACAAATATGAAGAGAGCAAAATTCTTTGGACCCAAAAAGTCCAGAAAATGGCCCAAATTCCAAGGCTGGTCACAAAAGGGGGTCACAGCAGGGGGTTACAGCAGGGGGTCACATCAGGGGGTCACATCAGGGGGTCACATCAGGGGGTCACATCAGGGGGTCACATCAGGGGGTCACATCAGGGGGTCACAGCAGGGGGTCACAGTAGGGGAACACAGCAGGGGGACACAGCAGGGAGACAGATAAGGCGGGTCAGATAGATAGGGCACAGGGGGACACAGTAGGAGGGCACAACAGGGGGACACATCAGGGGGACACAACAGGAGGACACAACAGGGGGGACACAGCAGGGGGACACAGCAGGGGGTCACAGCAGGGGGACACAGCAGGGAGTCACAGCAGGAGTCACAACAGGGGGTCACAACAGGGGGGGGGGGCACAACAGGGGTCACATCAGGGGGTCGGAGCAGGGGGTCAGAGCAGGGGGCACAGCAGGGGGCACAGCAGGGGGTCACAGCAGGGGGTTACATCAGGGGGACACAGCAGGGGGACACATCAGGGGGACACAGCAGGGGGACACAGCAGGGGGACACAGCAGGGGGACACAGCAGGGGGACACAGCAGGAGGACACAGCAGGGGGACACAGCAGGGGGGCACAGCGGGGGGACACAACAGGGGACAGCAGGGGGACACAGTAGGGGGGCACAGCAGGGGGACAACAGGGGGACACAGTAGGGGGGCACAGCAGGGGGACACAGCAGGGGGACACAGCAGGGGGGCACAGAGGGGGACACAACAGGGGGACAGCAGGGGGACACAGTAGGGGGGCACAGCAGGGGGACAACAGGGAGACACAGTAGGGGGGCACAGATAAAGCGTGTCAGATAGATAGGACACAGGGGGACAAAGAGGTCAGGTGTGACCAGGCATAAAGTAGCGGCATCGGGCCGACGGGGACGGGCAACGGGGACGGGCAACGGGGACGGGCAACGGGGACGGGCAACGGGGACGGGCAACGGGGACGGGCAACGGGGACGGGCAACGGGGACGGGCAACGGGGACGGGCAACGGGGACGGGCAACGGGGACGGGCAACGGGGACGGGCAACGGGGACGGGCAACGGGGACGGGCAACGGGGACGGGCAACGGGGACGGGCAACGGGGACGGGCAACGGGGACGGGCAACGGGGACGGGCAACGGGGACGGGCAACGGGGACGGGCAACGGGGACGGGCAACGGGGACGGGCAACGGGGACGGGCAACGGGGACGGGCAACATGACACGCGCCGCCGAGAGGCTAACTCGGGGAGCTTAGAAGTCGAGTAAAATGGCAATGTGTGCGTGCATAATGCATTGGCAGGAGCCTACAATGGGGCAACCCATTATATTTACACCATTATATATGGTGTAGGTGGACGGGTCCAACCCTTGCTCTGGGGGAGGACTGTCCTATACTTACCTATGGTGTAGGTGGACGGGTCCAACCCTTGCTCCGGGGAGGACTGTCCTATACTTACCTATGGTGTAGGTGGACGGGTCCAACCCTTGCTCCGGGGGAGGACTGTCCTATACTTACCTATGGTGTAGGTGGACGGGTCCAACTCTTGCTCGGGGAGGGGGGGGGGGCGGACTATACTATACTTACCTATGGTGTAGGTGGACGGGTCGAATCCCTGGTCCGGGGGAGGACTGTCCTTCGTGGGCAGAAGCCAGGTGATGACAGCTGACTTTTCACAGTACTGATCCTGCAGTAGACCGCGAATCTGGGCGTAGTAGATATCTCCCTCGAGCGACACAACCGAAACAATGTCGCCAATTTGGTAGTAGATTCCCTGTAGAAATGAGAAACACCAATGGCAGAACACCACTACAGCAGCTACTGTTCATTTATACCTGGGGAGTTCCAAATTGGAAGGGGGATCAAGCATGATCATGATCATGATCATGAAGCATGATCAATGCATATACTCCACGTTGTCTTGGATCATGCTGGATTGGTGTAATTAATTATAAAAGCGCGTATAAAGTACAATACACGAAGATAAAGCACCAGATGACACGACGTGTTACAAATCCAGCATAGTCAATCAACACACGTGGTAACAGGCTAGGCTATTGTAATAATGCTGCGATATATTCTGACAACACAAACAGTACACTTTAACCACTGGGATACAGTGAGCACCATATAACAGCGCCTAACAAGATGAACATGAACTCGGAAGACGTCGATATGAAACGGAATACGTTACCTTATGAAACAGATAGTTGGAGGTGACCGGCGTGGCCACAGCCAGAGGTGCCTTCACTGCCTGTGGGACAGCGAGCAGATCGATCAGACAAGGTGGACAAAGACAACGACGCCCAGCGACGCGGCAGAAGGACGGCCAGAGGTGCCTTCACTGCCTGAGGGACAGCGAGCAGATCGATCAGACAGTGCGGACAAAGACAACGACGCCCAGCGACGCGGCAGAAGGACGGCCAGAGGTGCCTTCACTGCCTGAGGGACAGCGAGCAGATCGATCAGACAGCGTGGACAAAGACAACGACGTCCAGCGACGCGTCAGAAGGACGGCCAGAGGTGCCTTCACTGCCTGAGGGACAGCGAGCAGATCGATCAGACAGTGCGGACAAAGACAACGACGTCCAGCGACGCGTCAGAAGGACGGCCACCTGACCACCGGATATATTAGGAATGAAAACACTGCCTCATAGTTTTATATGCATGCAGGTAAGCATGACATATCCAGAATGTGTGAGGCGAGGTCAGCTCGCCAACATGAACATACAGTAGATGCTGTTTATCTGATCTCTGCTTTATCCATGTCCACCAGTGTCTTTTACCAAAACACAGGACACCACCTCCTCGCGTCGAGAAGGTACTCACGCTCCTGAGAAAACGCAGCACCCCTTCAAAGTACTCACGCTCCTGAGAAAACGCACCACCCCTTCAAAGTACTCACACTCCTCTAAGAAAACGCACCACCCCTTCAAAGTACTCACGCTCCTGAGAAAACGCACCACCCCTTCAAAGTACTCACGCTCCTCTAAGAAAACGCACCACCCCTTCAAAGTACTCACGCTCCTCTAAGAAAACGCACCACCCCTTCAAAGTACTCACGCTCCTGAGAAAACGCACCACCCCTTCAAAGTACTCACCCTCCTCTAAGAAAACGCACCACCCCTTCAAAGTACTCACGCTCCTCTAAGAAAACGCACCACCCCTTCAAAGTAATCACAAAAAACGCACCACCCCTTCCAGGCACTCACGCTCTTCTTGAAGATGATTCTCCGGCCCTTTCCCTTTGTCACTGCGGTGGGCCGAGCCAGGTTCTGCCTTCTGAACCTGGTCATGACACGAGTCGTCCTTCCCGCCGCCCCCGCCCCCGCCGGCCCCGTCCCCGCCGCCGGCCCCGCCGCGGGCGGGACGGTGAGCGGAGACGAACACCCCGACTGGGAGTCGGCCAGCGGGCGGCCACATTGGCGGCAGCAGCTGCCCGCCTCGGCACCGTCCGCCACTGGTTCGGAGTCTCGACAGCGAGCACACCCGCTGCCGCCGCTGCTGCCGCTGCCGCCGCCGCGGCCGCTGGTGGCACGCGTGGAGGTCATGGTGGTTGTTCTGTCGCCGCCGTTGCCGTTGCTGTTGCTGGGGGTTGCTGTTGCTGTTGCTGGGGGTTGCTGTGGGGCAGAGATGGGAGGTCAGCTCAGATCAGGATGCATGAATGTCATAGAAGCTGCCTTGCCATTGCAGCTGCTGTGTGATAAGACAGGGTTGTTTGTTAATTTAGATTTTTTGTCGCGATAAGGGTAGAGGCAAGGCAGATGTCAGGTCAGGTGTCAGGTCAGGTGTCAGGTCAGGTATCAGGTCAGGTGTCAGGTCAAGTGTCAGGTCAGGTGTCAGGTCAGGTGTCAGACCAGGTGTCAGACCAGGTGTCAGACCAGGTGTCAGGTCAGATGTCAGGGCAGGTGTCAGGTCAGGTGTCAGGCCAGGTGTCAGGTCAGGTGTCAGGTCATGTGTCAGGTCAGGTCAGGTGTCAGGTCAGGTCAGATGTCAGGTCAGGTGCCAGGTCAGGTGTCAGGTCAGGTGTCAGGTCAGGTGTCAGGTCAGGTGTCAGGTCAGGTGTCAGGTCAGGTGTCAGGTCAGGTGTCAGGTCAGGTGTCAGGTCAGGTGTCAGGTCAGGTGTCAGGTCAGGTGTCAGGTCAGGTGTCAGGTCAGGTGTCAGGTCAGGTGTCATGTCAGGTGTCATGTCAGGTGTCAGGTCAGGTGTCAGGCCAGGTGTCAGGTCAGGTGTCAGGTCAGGTGTCAGGTCAGGTGTCAGGTCAGGTGTCAGGTCAGGTGTCAGGTCAGGTGTCAGGTCAGGTGTCAGGTCAGGTGTCAGGTCAGGTGTCAGGTCAGATGTCAGGTCAGGTGTCAGGTCAGGTGTCAGGTCAGGTGTCAGGTCAGGTGTCAGGTCAGGTGTCAGGTCAGGTATCATGTCAGGTGTCAGGTGTCAGGTGTCAGGTCAGGTGTCAGGTCAAATGTCAGGTCAGGTGTCAGGTCAGGTGTCAGGTCAGGTATCATGTCAGGTGTCAGGTGTCAGGTGTCAGGTCAGGTGTCAGGTCAGGTATCATGGCAGGTGTCAGGTGTCAGGTGTCAGGTCAGGTGTCAGGTCAGGTATCATGTCAGGTGTCAGGTGTCAGGTGTCAGGTGTCAGGTCAGGTGTCAGGTCAGGTATCATGTCAGGTGTCAGGTGTCAGGTGTCAGGTGTCAGGTGTCAGGTGTCAGGTGTCAGGTGTCAGGTCAGGTGTCAGGTGTCAGGTGTCAGGTCAGGACATGTGGAGGGCATTGTGACTGCACTGTCATGTGTCACTGCTGCTGTTGAAGGACAGACATGAGGCAGATGTGAGAGGTGAAAGGTGAGATGTGAGAGGTGAGATGTGAGGTCACCAGGTGCATACAGGCAAAGTTTTATGTCCGATATATCTATCAATCAGGCTTGTTAGAGTCTAAATTAACTAAATATGAATACAAAATGTTCAGCCTTATAAAAAAAACTGAAATTCAAGAGCATCCGACACCTGAAAGAGGTTGTATAACACTGCCTAAAATATATTCAGCGCTCTTCTCAGTTGCTTCTGGGCTATTACACTGCAAGTCTTGGCTCCGGTGCACTCTCTCATGTTTTGCAACTATGATGCACCATTAACATATTTCAATTTCATGACCGTGATTATTTGGGCCTCAAGCCTTGGCTTTGAGTATTTTGTTTGTACCACACCATGTTCCAGGCATTTCAATTTGTTGTCTTGCAACAGGTTAGTGGCTTGTTGGTCACTGATGGTTAAAAATACAGGTTTTCTGGTCACATACATACTAAGGTACTTCTTCAGTTTACTACTGCCCAGTGTCCTAGCATTGGTAAATTTGGGTGGGAAACGACACCCTATGGAAACTGTTTTTCCGCTATCTTTCCAGTTTTGCTGGGATTTTCAACTCCTTATTTTAAAATGTATTGGATAATTGGAAGTTGGAACCCTCATACTTATTAATTGATGTAATGATGGGGACAGCCCATGTAGGGAAAGACAGGTAATAATTGGCATAGGTACCTAATAACTAATTCTGGTGAGCAGATAAATGGATATTAATAAAAACAGAGTACATATGTTATTTGGTTGAATTTTCCGCTCTTTATGTTTATTTTTAGCCAGAATTTTCCGCTCTGCACTCCAGCTCCAAAGCAATCCTAGTACCCTGCTACTGCCTGTGTACTAGTTAGGGCACATAGCATTGTCTCTTGGGCCCTTTATTACCATACAGCCTAATCTGTAACTGTCATGAATATAATCCTATTTGTAATTATGTACTATTTTTTTCTGAGAGTACTCAGCTACCAGCAAAAGTCAAATTCCCACCCTTGAGTTATTACCATGAATATACTACTACCTGTAATTATATACTCAATTTTTCCAAGAAAATGTACTCAGCATACCAGCAAAAAAAAAGTAAATTGCCAACCCTGCTGTGCTTACCAGTTACATGCAGTTAAAAATTCAGGTTCCCACATATTTATTCATGATAGGTGCTTACTGAACTTTGCAGTGTATAACTATACATATTTGCTCACCTCAGGCACTTCCCTGCAGCCCTCAGTCTTCCCTCTTGAACCTAAATAATCAACGATATTTGTAATGAATTGAAAGAGAACATCGTCTTTGCTGCGCCATTGCTGTATAAATTCGCTTCAGCCTCCATGACGTCATAGAGCTAGGCTGAATGAGCGGCAATGCAACAGTGGTGTTGATGTAATTGGTAGCATGACGTCAATCAGGCGTGAGGGATTTATCTACACGGCTAAACCGATAGGCGTCAAGCCAACTGCGTGTTTGAAATCATCAACCAAGTTAACCCTCGCCCGGGTGCAAATTCCCGAAGTATAGCGACCATTCGCACCAATTCATTTGATTGGTCGAATTCACTTGGATGTATGTATGTATGTATGTATTTACATCGTGCCATCGGTCCATGCACACATGGCTATTCTGATTGGCGAGTCAATTCGACGAACATTAGGACAAGAGGCGCACACACACACACACACACACACACACACACACACACACACACACACACACACATGTATACATTCCTGCTGCATCTCACTTCCGGTCACATCTAATCATTATCAGTCCCACTCTGCTTTGTGAGCAGATGCTCTCGGAGCTCGGGTCTAAAGCGCCGCGGACGCATATCGCGGAGACTTTGCGGCAGAGCGTTGTAAGCTGTGACGGCTGAAAACAGAAAGCGGCGTCGTCCCGAGTCTGTGCGTATCACGGGTCTGTCCAGCCGGTCGGCCTGTCTGGTCACGCGGTGGTGAATATCGCCGCGAGTCACCAGGCTACTGTACAGCGACTCTGGCTGGCCGGCGGACACAATTTGTTTTAACAAAGTCAGCGAATGGTACTGGTGCAGATTTCCCACCGTCAACCAATTCAGGTCTTTCAGCACGTCACTGATGTGATCGTACTTACGACGGCCGGAGATGACTCGTGCGCCAAAGTTAAGCATTTTCTGCAGCCGTGCCATTTGTGTGATGCCGCATATACCATACACACTGATACAGTATCGTAAGGTTGATACAACGAGCGCCTGTACAATGGTGTGAAGCGTATCACGCGGGAGACTGTGCCTACTGTGGCTCAGTCCGCAGAGTAAGCCGGTACATCGCCGCACAACGTCGTCAACATGCGCCGAGAATGTCATATTCTGGTCAAAAACTACGCCAAGATTTTTGACAGTACGAGACCCTACGACCATGGCACCCATAAACTCAACTTGTATCTGAGGCATCATACGTAGATTTTGACATGTTCCCAAGACTATTAGCTGTGTTTTGTTTGCGTTTACTTTCATCATGTGACCGGG
>JAXIVJ010002506.1:77500-108202 GCA_036785665.1 Chirona hameri
TCCATCCATCCATCCATCCATCCATCCATCCATCCATCCATCCATCCATCCATCCATCCATCCATCCATCCATCCATCCATCCATCCATCCATCCATCCATCCATCCATCCATCCATCCATCCATCCATCCATCCATCCATCCATCCATCCATCCATCCATCCATCCATCCATCCATCCATCCATCCATCCATCCATCCATCCATCCATCCATCCATCCATCCATCCATCCATCCATCCATCCATCCATCCATCCATCCATCCATCCATCCATCCATCCATCCATCCATCCATCCATCCATCCATCCATCCATCCATCCATCCATCCATCCATCCATCCATCCATCCATCCATCCATCCATCCATCCATCCATCCATCCATCCATCCATCCATCCATCCATCCATCCATCCATCCATCCATCCATCCATCCATCCATCCATCCATCCATCCATCCATCCATCCATCCATCCATCCATCCATCCATCCATCCATCCATCCATCCATCCATCCATCCATCCATCCATCCATCCATCCATCCATCCATCCATCCATCCATCCATCCATCCATCCATCCATCCATCCATCCATCCATCCATCCATCCATCCATCCATCCATCCATCCATCCATCCATCCATCCATCCATCCATCCATCCATCCATCCATCCATCCATCCATCCATCCATCCATCCATCCATCCATCCATCCATCCATCCATCCATCCATCCATCCATCCATCCATCCATCCATCCATCCATCCATCCATCCATGCCTGCCTGCCTGCCTGCCTGCCTGCCTGCCTGCCTGCCTGCCTGCCTGCCTGCCTGCCTGCCTGCCTGCCTGCCTGCCTGCCTGCCTACATACGTACATACCTACATACCTACATACCTACATACCTACATACCTACATACCTACATACCTACATACCTACATACCTACATACCTACATACCTACATACCTACATACCTACATACCTACATACCTACATACCTACATACCTACATACATGCATACATGCATACATACATACAGCTGCTCAGCGCTGAGCCACGCCAGTCGCTCCAGCAAATCAGACACATGGTCATATTTTTTGCGTCCGAAAATTACTTTAGCTGAGTAGTTAAGTACTTTTTGAATGCGAGAGAGGTTCTGTTTTGTGCCACTGCCGTACACCGAGATATAGTGTCTGATTTGCGAGACGACCAGGGTGTTGGCAAGCGCGAGAATCACGGCGGGGGGTAGGTGTCCCCGCAGATGTGACAGACCACTCAAAACTCCAAAGCAGCGTTTGGTAATCGTTGAAACGTGAGCTGTCAAGTTCAGAGAGCGATCAAAGGTGAGGCCGAGGTTTTTGGCTTCCGAAATGGGGAGTAAATCATGGTCGCGGAATGTTACTTTGATGTCGGGTAAAGTGCGCAGATTTTGGGGCTTCCCAAGAGCATCAGTTGGGTCTTAGCGGCGTTCACAGGTCTTAGCGGCGTTAATCAGGTCTTAGCGGCGTTAATCAGGTCTTAGCGGCGTTAATCAGGTCTTAGCGGCGTTAATCAGGTCTTAGCGGCGTTAATCAGGTCTTAGCGGCGTTAATCAGGTCACCACCGACACCAACGTTGTCCGCCACCTCACGGAGCTCGCAGAGGAACAGAGGTGGACGACCTGTCAACCGAGTCTTGCTGATCAGACGCTCAAACAGTTCAGGTTTGGTCTTCTCATACATGTCAGTCACAGCCTGATGCTGTTCCTGGAAGTTCCTGCTAGCCAGGGTGACCTGAGGGATGTGAGCAATGGTATCAGGCGGGAGAGCTGACAATACATGATATAACTTTGTCTCGTCGGAAGTGATTCTGGCAATGTGAAATTGTGCGTCCATAACTGCAAACCAGCCCTGAACAGCAGATTCCATGAAGGCAGGGGGTTTGATGCTGACATGATGGACACTTTCAAATTCAGGGGCCAACACAGCAGCGCGGATTTCATCAGGCATGGCTGCTGTGTACAAAGGTGGAGTCGGTCAATTAACTCTCTCACTCACTCACTCAGCTGAGTGGAACAGGGCAGGACGTTTTAACTACCGTTATTGTTGAGTGCCTGTAGCGAGTCACAGCAGAGCGAGAGCGGAGACCGCAGCCAAACGGAGAGAGCACGCACTCCGCTCCGGACGGAGCAGAGGGAGACACGCTCGCGCTGGATCGCGAGGGTCAGTACAAAGCATAGCATGACATGTCAAAGGTAGCGTGTTCAAATCGATATCACGTTAACAGAAAGATTGTCAGAAAACGATCACGTCAGAAACTATTATATCAGGAAACAGATCACGTCGGGGTCACCACATTGTGGGGCGCTGGGGGAGAAACCAAGTCGACTCACGCCCACAATGTATTGGGGCAAACAATCTGCAGACAAACGAAACAGAATGTATATAACGGCTATATAACGGCACATTTCGTTTTCGCCTACTCCCCATAGGAGACGAGTTCGAGGTATGGGGAGGGGGGGGGAGGCGTTCAGACCCCCCTCCCTCCGGCAAGGTGGGCGAAAGTAACGACGAGCACCGGCACGGAGCAGGTCCACCCGGCAGCCGTGGCTGGGCCTCCCGGCCACCTCGGAGTGGCTGTTTTTTCTTCTTCTCGCCACCCCTTTGGTTCATCGGCAATATCATCAGAACGCGTAGAGATAGCGACGTGAAACTTCCATCTAATTGAATACCTATGGCACATTTGAATACAATTTGGTGTCATTTCCGTATCTGGTCAGGTCACAGTGACGTCACAAAGCCAATTATAGGGTCATGATATCACAGCCCAGAGTAGTGGATTCTGAATAGCTATAACGTTGCCTATTACCTTTGGGATGATTACAATATGTCTGATACTATAGCTTGGGGTTACATAGAGATCATCTGACTTTAACCTGACTTTACCTGACATGACATATTTGATTTTGACCTGGCCTAACGTGACCTGACCTTGACCTTATGGCATGTCATGTCAGATTAATAGCAATTGAAGCATCAAGTGGTAGTAGATGTAACCAGTTTATTCGCTGCATCACGGCCTTCCGAATGATACCCATGATGACCTATTTCCCTCTCAGCATTGCATAAGGTCAAGGTCAGGTCATGAACTTGGCCTTAGGGCATGCCATTTAAGATCAATATTAATTAAAGCATCAAGTAGTAGTAAAATAGAAGTTTATTCGCTGCATCACGGCCGTTCGAATGATACCCATGATGGCCTATTTCCCGCTCAACATCGCATAAGGTCAAGGTCAGGTCATGCCATGTCCTGTCATGTCAGGTCAAGTCAGGTCAAAGGCAAAAGACGTCCATGTGACCCCAATGTAGGGTAGCACGCTTAGTGTAACAATTCCTGAGGTATTGTGACGCGTTTCTGTTGTTCATACCTCAGGGATGCGAAATCCTGACCCTATAGGGCTGTTAAAGGAAATAGTCCACCTTCAACATTAGTTTTAAACTGAGATAGCAGTTTTGTAGCCCGTGTTGAGAAATCCTTATCTTGACTGTTTTCTTGACTGAAAAGACTCTCCAGCCGAAGATATTTGACTTTTTGGCGAAGGAATGCGGCGCATATATGATATACCGTACCGTCTGAATTGTGCCAGCACTGCACAGAGCATGCGCAGACCAATAACGCACACGATACAATTAATAATTTACAACCTTCTGTCCTGAATTGGCGCGATGTAGGACCATTTTTAAAAAGAAAAAAAGAAACTGTATTAAAAAATATAATAAAATCGTGTTCTGAAATTTTTCCCGAAGGTGAACTATTTCCTTTAAGTGTGACGTCAGGGTTCCAACAGCTGACTGCGCTAATGCTTGAGAGATAGGGGATTCAATTTGAGCCTCAATTCTGGTACACTTATTGTTTTCCGACGCCAAAAAAAACTATGTGGTGGAGTAAAACTAGATGCATATTTCCATTTTGTTCCATTTTTGTCTCCATTGATGTTAGGCAGTTATAAGGAAAAGTGGAAAACTTCGGTGGGCTACTAAATAAAATCAGCGTTTTACCACGCGCCCTGGAGAGGGGGGGGGGGGCGAAATCCGCCCACCCCTCCGGTTTTTCAAAGATAGCGTAAAAACGGCGGCGCGCAGCGCTGCCGTTTTTTGCACACCTGTTTAGAAATTAACTTCCCACATTATGTAAAAATTTTGGCCTCGGGTATTATCAGGTCTGGTCACCAGATCAGGCCACGTGATGACCTCAACTCCAAAACGTTTGCAGTAGGACCACAGCCGCAGTTTTACGCCGACCAGTTTCAATCTTGCAGGACTTCATAAGGTCATAAATACCAATAATTTGTTAATCTCGGATTTTTGATATCGGTGACCTAAGGTCAGGTCAATTTCGTGACCGCCAACATTTTTTTTTGTCAATAACTATCGACATAATGAAGATAGAGAAGAGAAAATGTTACTAATGTGTTTGTCTCGTCGAAACTCGTCTCCCAATATGCAACATGACCAACTTGGGTCACCACTTGACCTTGACCTGAGGTCAAATTTCTCAGTTGACCTAACCCGGTCACCATTAATATAATTATAAGCGCCTTGACAAGACAAACGCGATGGCGTAAACATTATTGATTTATTTTTATTAGGTAAAAGGTTATTTGCGAAGAACAGTTTTGCAAAAAAATCACCCTTTTGACATTTGATGACCTCTGGAGCATAAACTATTGACCTGAGCTCAAATCTGAGACACCTATTTCGATTGAATTTTTAATGACTTTCGATCGTTTTTTTCCGTTCGCTGCTAACTGTCATAGTTCCCGAGATATTTGGGGGTGTTCGAACCGAAGTCTTGAAAATTTGAAAATCTGACCCTTGATGACCTCTGGTGACCTCAATATTGACCTGAAGAAACGAAATACTTTCGAAAGAGCTTGTTTCGAGCTATCTAACTTCGTTTCCCGCTTGTCGCTACGTTGCGTGGTTTTCGATATCATAGGGGGGGGCGAAATCCGCCCCCCCCCCCCCTCCAGGGCGTGTAATTATCAGAGGCCCTCCAGGGCTCGTGTTAAATACCCGAATTATCTAGTCACAAATTGAAACAAAAGAAAGAAGCGCAAGAATGAGCGGTTTATATGCACGAATGATCTAGTCACAAAATGAAAGAATGCATGTCAAAACGCAGCCACTCGTGTTACAAGAAAATAAAACAAATACAAAACAATTAACACGAGTACGAGTTGAATATAATTTAGTAGTCCAGAAGTTAATGTCAGCTCTTTAGTAGTTACAATGTATTATCGTTAAATAAATGAAATAAAATGCAAATTTCGATAGAGGTTTAGCTAATCCAGTGAATTTCGTACGCAAACTGACAGCAGGTACTCCACAATCGTTGCTCCTGATGAAGCCCCCATCTCTTCAACATCAGCGCAGTCAGCTGTTGAAACCATGACGTCATCTCTTAACATACTTTGTGACGTCACTGTGACCTGACCTGACCTTGGATGGACACCAAATTGTACCCACATGTGTCCTATAGGTATTTATTTGAAGGTACCCAAAGTTTCAAGTCGCTATCCCATATTGGTTCGTGTTCCATCGCCGGAAAACCAGGGGGTCGACTCCCCCTCCCCCCCCCCAGCGCCTGGAATCGATTTCACTCGACACACTATCAGCTGTAACTAACCGCGCATTACACAAGCATAATGCAATGTAGTTCTTCGATAAAATGTTACCCCGGCAGTCACTGGGGTATATTCTGTAACACGACTCATTGGTGGTGGGGGGGTTAGCCCCCCTGGTATCCTCAGAAACAATGATCGCAGCGGGACGCGCAAGGCGGCATTCGAAAGCACTCAATGAGCTAAACCTAACGCACACTTCACAAATGTCAAATTAAGGTCACATATTAGGTCACGGTCAAGTCAAACGTCAAAATCGAGGTATTTGAGTTTATGGACAATACTTGCCATCCATGGCCTTCGATTGCGCCTATAATCACCCAAAGTGCTGTTAAAGGTATGATACATATCCCACATGAGCTAAAGTGAGATTGTTGGAAAAGATGAAGGTCACAAAAGGTCACTACACACAAAATATCTACGAAAGTCATGCAGCACATGTTTTATGGATGCTTTTACGCGTATAATTCGATAATTATAGTCAGTTTACCACCTGACTTCATTTACGTGAAGTTGGTGTCGAGTTCAGGTCAAGTTCAGGTCACTGAAGGTAAATTTTTTTAATTAATAAATATAAATGAAAAAAACATGTTTCTTATATCAGTTTTATATAAAAAATATACAGTGCTGGCATTTATTTGTCTGTATCTGGTCAATAAAAGCCCCAAAAAGCAATGTCAAAATATGACGTCATGATTTACCCATACTTTATATGCCATGTCAGTCAAACAAGATGATATCATTTTTAATTCGGAATGGTAGTTGCCCATATGTCGTTATCTGACATATTTTCCGTAAAAAATATATATATTTGAAAAATTTGATTTTGTGGGCATTTCTTTTTTAATTTGTGGAGTCATAAACCAAAATTTTAGAAATTTCAAGATAGCTGGCTTATAGCCCTCGCAATTTTCTACCTTTGAGTGTTTTTCGATTGCATTTTGCTTTAAATGTGGCATTTGTATGGCCTGGCAAAGTTTAGCTGATTTCTGTGCCAAAATCGTGTTTAGTGACGTCACTAAATTCACTATATCTATACAAAAAAACTGACAAATTGCTTCATTTTTCCACAAAAGGTGTAAAAATGATACCCGGGAAGGCGTCGTTGGCGTCGGTATCTGCATTATTTGTTGAGATATTCTTAAAGGGGGGGGGCTAAAAAAGCCCCCCCCCCCAGTGACTCGCGGGTTAAATGTCATATGTTGTACCTCGACACACTCCTCGAGCACCTGACAGTAAGTAGGGACTCATTGCCAGTACCTGGAGACATGCGATAAAGTGAAGTTTAACCCTCGCCCGGGTAGGGGGGGGGGGGGGGGGGGTGGATGCCACCCCCCTCGATTTTTCTGGAATAACTCACGTAGTTTCCAACCGCTTTCGATGCAACTTTCAGTACCCTACTTTTGAAGAAGAAAAAATCCCACATACTCTTCAATTTTGCATTTATAACCCACATGATCCGTGACTATGACCTGTTTCTCAAGGTCATGTCAGGCGCAACTGGCGTCCCGCAGATCGATGCTTGTAACTTCTGCAGTTTTCGAGTGTTTGTTGTTCAGGAGCATATGCACAGGTGTTTCCAGGTGACAGTTGTTGTTTCCACTGAGATTGTGACCTCGATTGACCTTTTCAGAGGTCAACTGAGGTCATTGACCTCCGATGACCTCATATGACTTTTTGGGCTTCTGGCGGTTTCTAGGATATTTTGTGACGCCGATATCAAATTTGGGATCGATTTGACATAATTATATGTTTTACTGGGGTCATGCGCTTCCACAGGTCAACCAAGGTCACTGACCTCAGATGACCTGACATATCTTTTTTGGAATTTGACAGTTTTTAGGACATTTTGTGACGCTGATTACGAATTTGGCACCCATTAAGCATTATGATATGCTTATTCACGATTCTAGCTCGATACAATTCAATTTATACGCATTTGCAAGTTTTATGAGATTTGGGTCATTGACATGACCTCAGAGGTCACCTAATGACCCAAGACCTTTAAATCAGGTATCAGCGACTTCCTCGCGTCACAAGCAACACGCTCGTCTTTGAATCAAAGCTCTAGCTCAATTAAGGGCGACACGTTAACACGCGCCCTGGAGGGGGGGGGCGAAATCCGCCCACCCCTCCGGTTTTTCAAGGATAGCGCAAAAACGGCGGCGCGAAGCGCCGCCGTTTTTTGTACAACTGTTTAGAAATGAACTTCCCGCATTATGTAAAATTCTTGGCCTCAGGTCATCTCATTTCAGGTCACCAGACCAGGTCATGTGATGACCTCAACTCCAAAACGTTTGCAGTAGTACCACAGCCACAGTTTTACGCCGATCGGTTTCAATCCTGCAGGACTTCATAAGGTCATAGATACCAATAATTTGTTCATCTCGGATTTTTGATATCGGTGACCTAAGGTCAGGTCAATTTCGTGACCGCCAACACTTTTTTGTCAATAACTATCGACATAATGAAGATAGAGAAGAGAAAATGTTACTAATGTGTTTGTCTCGTCGAGACTCGTCTCCCAATATGCAACATGACCAACTTGGGTCACCACTTGACCTTGACCTGAGGTCAGATTTCTCAGTTGACCTAACCCGGTCACCATGAATATGATTCAAAGCGCCTTGACAAGACACACGCGATGGCGTAAACATTATTGCTTTATCTTTATTAGGTAAAAGGTTATTTGGGGAAAACAGTTTTGAAAACAAAATCACCTTTTTGACATTCGATGACCTCTGGAGCCTAAACTATTGACCTGAGCTCAAATCTGAGGACATCTATGTCGATTGCATTTTTCAATGACTTTCGATTGCTTTTTTCCGTTTGCTGCTAACTATCATAGCTCCCGAGATATTTGGGGGTGTTCGAACCGAAGTCTTGAAAACTTGCAAATCTGACCCTTGATGACCTCTGGTGACCTCAATATTGACCTGAGGGAAAAAATTAACGAAATACTTTCGAAAGAGCTTGTCTCGAGCTATCTAACGTCGTTTCCCGCTTGTCGCTACGTTGCGTGGTTTTGAGATCATAGGGGGGGGGGGCGAAATCCGCCCCCCCCCCCCTCCAGGGCGTGTAATTATCAGAGGCCCTCCAGGGCGCGTGTTAAGGAGGAGGGGGGGGGGGTACGACCCCCCACTGAGCCGTGTCGATGTTAGGCATTCCACCGCCGCATGTCGTGCCTCACTATGCCAACAATACCTGTCTGTGCCAACAATTACTACTAATACCGCTAACACACCATGTCATTGACGGGCCGGCGACATTCGTGTTGACAGGCTATAACAGCGCCATTCGTCAGCAAGGTTTGTGCTGCACGTTAGGGACCGCCGGCGGACATCAGTTCGCAGCGCCGCCGTTTCACCTAGTGGGTGTTTTCGGAACTACAGGCGCCCCGGCGGCTTAGCAGCGGCGCCTATTTGCGCGCGGTCGACGGCGCCAGTATTCTGTTCATAACTTTAAAAGTACGGAATATTGTTTCACTGCAGTTATATTTTATCACAGCTACATATATTCTACATCCAATAACTTAATATTATGACATTTTGAGAATAAAACCATAGCGTCATGTGTTAAACGAAACTCTGAGAACAGCGCGACGAATGCATTATGAGCGTACGGCGACGAGCGAGTCAGGCGGGTAGTCGTCCAAGAAGATAGCTGCAGCATTTTATTGATATACGATTGAACGTGATCAGCAATACCATTATATTATAAATTGATTGGGCTATTCACTGGATGTCTTTGTTTGCGAATGGGATGCAAAAAGTATAACGTCATAATGGCCTTGAAACCGGGGGATGATTCTGAAACAATATGCACGCCGCCTGCTTTTCCGAAACTGTCGTGTTCGGCTGACAGTGCAAACATTCCCAGTGTGGTATGGCGCGGCTGATGGACGGCTGTGTGGATCGGCTGTGTGGATCGGCTGTGTGGATCGGCTGGTGGACGGGGTCCTCAGGTGACTGGTGTACGGAGGTGTGGATCGGCTGGTGGACGGGGTCCTCAGGTGACTGGTGTACAGAGGTGTGGATCGGCTGGTGGACGGAGTCCTCAGGTGGCTGGTGTACGGAGGTGTGGATCGGCTGGTGGACGGAGTCCTCAGGTGACTGGTGTACGGAGGTGTGGATCGGCTGGTGGACGGAGTCCTCAGGTGACTGGTGTACGGAGGTGTGGATCGGCTGGTGGACGGAGTCCTCAGGTGACTGGTGTACGGAGGTGTGGAGCAGCTGGTGGACAGAGTCCTCAGGTGGCTGGTGTACGGAGGTGTGGATCGGCTGGTGGACGGAGTCCTCAGGTGACTGGTGTACGGAGGTGTGGATCGGCTGGTGGACGGAGTCCTCAGGTGACTGGTGTACGGAGGTGTGGATCGGCTGGTGGACGGAGTCCTCAGGTGACTGGTGTACGGAGGTGTGGATCGGCTGGTGGACGGAGTCCTCAGGTGACTGGTGTATGGCTGTGTAGAGCGGCTGGTGGACGGCTGTGTGGATCGGCTGGTGGACGGAGTCCTCAGGTGACTGGTGTACGTAGGTGTGGATCGGCTGGTGGACGGAGTCCTCAGGTGACCGGTGTACGGAGGTGTGGATCGGCTGGTGGACGGAGTCCTCAGGTGACTGGTGTACAGAGGTGTGGATCGACTGGTGGACGGAGTCCTCAGGTGGCTGGTGTACGGAGGTGTGGATTGGCTGGTGGACGGAGTCCTCAGGTGACTGGTGTACGGAGGTGTGGATCGGCTGGTGGACGGAGTCCTCAGGTGACTGGTGTACGGGGGTGTGGATCGGCTGGTGGACGGCTGTGTGGATCGGCTGGTTCAGCCCTCAGGTGACTGGTGTACGGAGGTGTGGATCGGCTGGTGGACAGAGTCCTCAGGTGACTGGTGGACGGCTGTGTGGATCGGCTGGTGGACGGAGTCATCAGGTGACTGGTGTACGGCTGTGTGGAGCGGCTGGTGGACGGCTGTGTGGATCGGCTGGAGGACGGAGTCCTCAGGTGACGGCTGTGTAGATCGGCTGGTGGACGGGGTCCTCAGGTGACTGGTGTACGGAGGTGTGGATCGGCTGGTGGACGGAGTCCTCAGGTGACTGGTGTACGGAGGTGTGGAACGGCTGGTGGACAGGTCGGTGCGTCGAGGCTTCAGGCTGGTGCACGGAAACACGCAATCATGGCAATACGCTTCCGAACACTTCAGATTAGAGGTGCAATGTTTCCCAAAAATCATATACCTACCGGCACCGTACCACACCACCAAAATAAACAAATAAATAAACCAGCAATAAACCGGCGCAGGCACTACATATACATTATACATTGTGATGCATAGTAAAGTAATATGCCACATTAATACCGGTATGCCGGTATGGCGGTATGGCAATATTGCACCTCTACTTCAGATCCCAAAGTACAGTCATGCAACCATGAAGCCACTGTAATTTGAAGCCGTCTGTCATCAGCCCTGCGAGGTTAGCGGCTTTCAGTTCGTCATTGCAATGATTCCTCAAAGTCCAAATACAACCAGATCGATATCAAAACGTATATTCTTTGCGCATTTCACCGCTGACGAACAGAGATACGGCCAGGCTGCCGATGGACTGAAGATGGGAGCGGCGGGTGGACGGAGGCGTGGTGCGGCTGGAGCGACTGGTGGACGGGGAGTGGAGCGGCTGATGGACCGGGAGTGGAGCGGCTGGTGGACGGGGCGTGGAGCGGCTGGTGCGACTGGTGGACGGGGCGTGGAGCGGATGGTGGACGGAGGCGTGGACAGGCACGTAGCCAAGGGGAGGGCGGCGGGGACGCCCCCCCCTGGAGGCCAGGAGAGCCCTTTTTGGCGCACGAGGGTCCTTTTCGGCGCGCGCAGCGCGCCGAAAAGGGCCGACGAGACCGCGCGAAGCGCGGTATCATAGGCTCTTTACTACACGAAGCGTGGTCTTTAGAGAGTTTAGAGGACTTCAGAGGCCCTTTAGGGCCACCAGGGCCCTCTCTGAAAGACCAAAGGGCCCTTAGACGTTCAAAAGAGCCCTGTGCATGTCAGAGGGGCCCCTGGCCAGACCGAAAGGGCCCCTGAGCGGGTCAGAGGGCCCCCTGAGCACGTCGAATGGGCCCCCTGAACACGTCGAATGGGCCCCTAGCCAGCACAGAGGGCCCCTGTGCAGGTCAGAGGGGCCCTGACCACACCGAAAGGGCCCCTAGGTGGGTCAGAAGGGTCCCTGAATATGCCGAATGAACCCCTAGCCAGCACGGAGGGGCCCCAGGGCAGGTCGGAGGGCCCTCGGAGCAGGTCGCAAGGCGACAAAACAGCCAGCGCAGTCCCTTGCTAGGTCGGAAGGACTCCTTAGAAGGTTAAAGGGCCCCTGGAGAGACCAGAGGGCCCCTGGAAAGTTAAAAGGACCCCTGCGCAGATCGGAGGGGCCCCTGACCAGACCGAAAGGACCCCTGGGCGGATAAGAAGGGCCCCTGAACATGCCGAAGTGGCCCCTGGCCAGCACGGAGGGGCTCCAGGGCAGGTCGGAGGGCCCCTTGAGCATGTCGGCAGGGCGACAAAGCAGCCAGCGCAGGCCGACCAGAAGAGTCGCTGGGCCGATCGGAGGGGCTCCTGGGCAAGTCAGAGGGGCCCCTGGCTAGACCGAAAGGGTCCTTGGGCCGGTCGGAAGGCCCCTTGAACATGCCGGATGAGTTCCTAGCCAGACTGGAGGGGCCCCTGGGCAGGTCGGAAGGGCCCCTGAGCAGGGGCGGCTGATTGCGGGGCAGGGTACCCAAAATTCCCCCCAGTCGAAAATCCTGGGGGGCAAAGGGTAGTTCCCCCCCAGATTTTAGCCTGCTCAATCTGGGGGCAACCATGACCCTTCCCCTCCCCCGGATTATAATTTTAAGGGGGGGGGGATTTTGGGTACCCTACGCCCCGCAATCCGCCGCCCCTGCCCCTGAGCATGTCGGCAGGGCGACAAAGCAGCCAGTGCAGTCCCTGGCCAGGTCGGAAGGACCTCTGAACAGGCAGAATGAGCCCCTTGACACACAAGAGGGGCTTCTTGGAAGGTCAGAGGAGTCTCTGGTGAGACCGGAAGGGTCAAAGTACGTTGAGATCCCAGATGAAGATTAAATACAAAGAGGACTTACTCCACAATACAAATATTAAAAGCGGAGCTTTCGGGTATATTGTAACACCCTTCGTCAGGGTGCTACAATATAACCGAAAGATCCGAATGTATTTTTTTCGTGCAGAGTAAGCCCTCTTTGTATTTTATATATCACCCACTCCACATCATGTCTTTTCGCTTCGCGGATCCCAGATGAGTCCCTGAACAGGTCGGAAGGGCGTAGAAAAGGTCAGAGGTGCCCCTAGACGATCTGAAGGGACCTTGGGCCTTTCAACAGTAAGAATACAGTTGTACAGGGAATACAACTCAAAATTTTCGCGCCGCTCCGCGGCGCAATTTAACTACAAATTCAATTATATGCGGGTTAGGAAAAAAATCGGTCAGTTTCTCGGCGCATTTATGTGTTATGCTGCTACTTTCCTATATTATTGGGCAAAATAGTTCACTTTAGCACTTTTGCCCCGCACTTTTAAAAGCACAATACAGCAATTTTAGAGGTCCGCACCATACGCAATGCGACGCATTGATGAGAAAGCAACCCAGGGCATAATACTGCAAATTTTCGAACATATCATCGATGACGGTGATATGTTCCAGGTCTTGAGCTTAAAAAAGATTCCAAGTTGGTATGGCTGATCCCAAATTCGTGTCGCTGGTTCCAAAGTTGATGTAGCAGTTTGCTAACTCCAGCTCCTAAACGTTGGTATGGCCCATGCCATACCTGCCATACTGCATTTTCCAGCCTTGTAACTTGCCTTTTCACGCGTTTTTTTTTTTTTGGGGGGGGGGGGGGGGGGGGGCCTTCTTTCAACGCTTGGGAAGGACCCTTTCAACGCTCGGGAAGGGGCCCTTTCGAGGCGCCGCCCCCCCCCCCCCCCCCTGAACGAAATCCTGGCTACGTGCCTGGGCGTGGAACGGCTGGCGAATGGGGTGGTGTGGAGAGGCTGGTGACGGGACATTTATTCGCGCATGCGCAGAACAAATATCCGCAGCCCCATTGACCTTGGGCCCTAATGAATGATTCCGATGTAGATCGAGGTAGTACCTACATGTTCAAACACTGATTTAATAACACGACATGAAGCTGTGTGGAATATGATTACACAGGAAGTTGGTGGTATTGCGGGGAAAGCTGAAATTGTTGCGTGTTGCCCCAACAAAGATACATTTTACCGGTGTGATCTCCATTCCCCAATCTTGTGGTCTCCATTCCCCAATCTCGGGAACTGTGCAACGTCTCACCTGCAGAGCAATACCCTCTGTTGTATCAGCGATTCCCGAATGGGGGCAATCACCCCACTTGGGGAAATTGAGCCTTCGGTCGGGGGTATTGTCGATTGAGCAGCTGAGCCAGAGAATATAGCTGACACGTTCGATGACAGTGATATGATTCGATGACGGTGATATGATTCGATGACGGTGATATGATTCGATGACGGTGATATGATTCGACGACGGTGATATGTTCGATGACGGTGATATGATTCGATGACGGTGACATGATTCGATGACGGTTATATGATTCGATGACGGTGACATGATTTGATGACGGTGATATGATTCGATAACGGCACACAATAAACAAGGCTGAGTCGTAGACGATTTTGTTATTCTTCGGATGCAAAATGGATCGTGATAGAAAGTGGCACACGTGTTCAAAATATACAACAATGTCGAACAAATTGTAAGAAATGGCGATTTCAGGTGGCGCCAGGCTAATGAAGGGGTCTATGATCGAAACTCCAAGCGTTGCAGTCTCTTATGGCCAGGCGGCCCGGGCCGGGAAGCTAACACTACGATGCAGCCGACGGCCGGGCGGGCGCGGACATGTATTAGGAAGTCACACTTCCGGACGGTTTATCGGGCATTTCGCGAGTGCATAAGAGTAGCCTCAACATAATAACGCATTGCACCCATACTGTGCTCAGTGGATCATCAAGATTTATTAAATACAAGGGCACCTTCAATTTGCAAGACATAATAATAAGATATGAAAATTGGAGCAAAACTTACTAGCTGGTGGATGTCTATTTAGCTGATCTTACGAGAGCGCATAACACTTATAAAATGGCTTAGGGCACATACAAAGATATTCTGTCTTGCAGAATGGCAACCTATGGTCTTTCCTTTAAAGACGAAAGTCTTTCTTGCTGCAGAATGTCGGCATAACTTTGCGATGCGCGAGGCGGGCGCAGACATAGCCATGCCGACTTGTATGTCCGACCTCGGCTACTGAGGTTTCTGTGACCACGCGCACGGCTTGCTGCACGGCCTGCGTGAGCACGGGATAGTTCAGAAACTCCATTGAAGAGCGGAGGATTCCCTCGATGGCCTCGTCTGAGACGTCTGCCAGCAGGAGCGGCTTGGAGAGCGGAGGATTCCCTCGATGGCCTCGTCTGAGACGTCTGCCATTGGAGAGCGGAGGATTCTCTCGATGGCCTCGTCTGAGACGTCTGCCAGCAGGAGCGGCTTGGAGAGCGGAGGATTCCCTCGATGGCCTCGTCTGAGACGTCTGCCAGCAGGAGCGGCTTGGAGAGCGGAGGATTCCCTCGATGGCCTCGTCTGAGACGTCTGCCAGCAGGAGCGGCTTGGAGAGCGGAGGATTCCCTCGATGGCCTCGTCTGAGACGTCTGCCAGCAGAAGCGGCTTGGAGAGCGGAGGATTCCCTCGATGGCCTCGTCTGAGACGTCTGCCATTGGAGAGCGGAGGATTCTCTCGATGGCCTCGTCTGAGACGTCTGCCAGCAGGAGCGGCTTGGAGAGCGGAGGATTCCCTCGATGGCCTCGTCTGAGACGTCTGCCAGCAGGGGCGGCTTGGAGAGCGGAGGATTCCCTCGATGGCCTCGTCTGAGACGTCTGCCATTGGAGAGCGGAGGATTCCCTCGATGGCCTCGTCTGAGACGTCTGCCATTGGAGAGCAGAGGATTCCCTCGATGGCCTCGTCTGAGACGTCTGCCAGCAGGGGCGGCTTGGAGAGCGGAGGATTCCCTCGATGGCCTCGTCTGAGACGTCTGCCAGCAGGGGCGGCTTAGAGAGCGGAGGATTCCCTCGATGGCCTCGTCTGAGACGTCTGCCATTGGAGAGCGGAGGATTCCCTCGATGGCCTCGTCTGAGACGTCTGCCATTGGAGAGCGGAGGATTCCCTCGATGGCCTCGTCTGAGACGTCTGCCATTGGAGAGCAGAGGATTCCCTCGATGGCCTCGTCTGAGACGTCTGCCAGCAGGAGAGCGGAGGATTCTCTCGATGGCCTCGTCTGAGACGTCTGCCAGCATGAGCGGCTTGGAGAGCGGAGGATTCCCTCGATGGCCTCGTCTGAGACGTCTGCCATTGGAGAGCGGAGGATTCCCTCGATGGCCTCGTCTGAGACGTCTGCCAGCAGGAGCGGCTTGGAGAGCGGAGGATTCCCTCGATGGCCTCGTCTGAGACGTCTGCCATTGGAGAGCGGAGGATTCTCTCGATGGCCTCGTCTGAGACGTCTGCCATTGGAGAGCGGAGGATTCCCTCGATGGCCTCGTCTGAGACGTCTGCCATTGGAGAGCGGAGGATTCCCTCGATGGCCTCGTCTGAGACGTCTGCCATTGGAGAGCGGAGGATTCCCTCGATGGCCTCGTCTGAGACGTCTGCCATTGGAGAGCGGAGGATTCCCTCGATGGCCTCGTCTGAGACGTCTGCCATTGGAGAGCGGAGGATTCCCTCGATGGCCTCGTCTGAGACGTCTGCCATTGGAGAGCGGAGGATTCCCTCGATGGCCTCGTCTGAGACGTCTGCCATTGGAGAGCGGAGGATTCCCTCGATGGCCTCGTCTGAGACGTCTGCCATTGGAGAGCGGAGGATTCCCTCGATGGCCTCGTCTGAGACGTCTGCCATTGGAGAGCGGAGGATTCCCTCGATGGCCTCGTCTGAGACGTCTGCCAGCAGGAGCGGCTTGGAGAGCGGAGGATTCCCTCGATGGCCTCGTCTGAGACGTCTGCCATTGGAGAGCGGAGGATTCCCTCGATGGCCTCGTCTGAGACGTCTGCCAGCAGGAGCGGCTTGGAGAGCGGAGGATTCCCTCGATGGCCTCGTCTGAGACGTCTGCCATTGGAGAGCGGAGGATTCTCTCGATGGCCTCGTCTGAGACGTCTGCCAGCAGGAGCGGCTTGGAGAGCGGAGGATTCCCTCGATGGCCTCGTCTGAGACGTCTGCCATTGGAGAGCGGAGGATTCTCTCGATGGCCTCGTCTGAGACGTCTGCCAGCAGGAGCGGCTTGGAGAGCGGAGGATTCCCTCGATGGCCTCGTCTGAGACGTCTGCCATTGGAGACCGGAAGATTCCCTCGATGGCCTCGTCTGAGACGTCTGCCAGCAGGAGAGCGGAGGATTCTCTCGATGGCCTCGTCTGAGACGTCTGCCAGCATGAGCGGCTTGGAGAGCGGAGGATTCCCTCGATGGCCTCGTCTGAGACGTCTGCCATTGGAGAGCGGAGGATTCCCTTGATGGCCTCGTCTGAGACGTCTGCCATTGGAGAGCGGAGGATTCTCTCGATGGCCTCGTCTGAGACGTCTGCCAGCAGGAGCGGCTTGGAGAGCGGAGGATTCCCTCGATGGCCTCGTCTGAGACGTCTGCCATTGGAGAGCGGAGGATTCCCTTGATGGCCTCGTCTGAGACGTCTGCCATTGGAGAGCGGAGGATTCTCTCGATGGCCTCGTCTGAGACGTCTGCCAGCAGGGGCGGCTTGGAGAGCGGAGGATTCCCTCGATGGCCTCGTCTGAGACGTCTGCCATTGGAGAGCGGAGGATTCCCTTGATGGCCTCGTCTGAGACGTCTGCCATTGGAGAGCGGAGGATTCTCTCGATGGCCTCGTCTGAGACGTCTGCCAGCAGGAGCGGCTTGGAGAGCGGAGGATTCCCTCGATGGCCTCGTCTGAGACGTCTGCCAGCAGGAGCGGCTTGGAGAGCGGAGGATTCCCTCGATGGCCTCGTCTGAGACGTCTGCCATTGGAGAGCGGAGGATTCCCTCGATGGCCTCGTCTGAGACGTCTGCCATTGGAGAGCGGAGGATTCCCTCGATGGCCTCGTCTGAGACGTCTGCCAGCAGGGGCGGCTTGGAGAGCGGAGGATTCCCTCGATGGCCTCGTCTGAGACGTCTGCCAGCAGGAGCGGCTTGGAGAGCGGAGGATTCCCTCGATGGCCTCGTCTGAGACGTCTGCCATTGGAGAGCGGAGGATTCCCTCGATGGCCTCGTCTGAGACGTCTGCCATTGGAGAGCGGAGGATTCCCTCGATGGCCTCGTCTGAGACGTCTGCCAGCAGGGGCGGCTTGGAGAGCGGAGGATTCCCTCGATGGCCTCGTCTGAGACGTCTGCCATTGGAGAGGGGAGGATTCCCTTGATGGCCTCGTCTGAGACGTCTGCCATTGGAGAGCGGAGGATTCCCTCGATGGCCTCGTCTGAGACGTCTGCCATTGGAGAGCGGAGGATTCCCTCGATGGCCTCGTCTGAGACGTCTGCCAGCAGGGGCGGCTTGGAGAGCGGAGGATTCCCTCGATGGCCTCGTCTGAGACGTCTGCCAGCAGGAGCGGCTTGGAGAGCGGAGGATTCCCTCGATGGCCTCGTCTGAGACGTCTGCCATTGGAGAGCGGAGGATTCCCTCGATGGCCTCGTCTGAGACGTCTGTCATTGGAGAGCGGAGGATTCCCTCGATGGCCTCGTCTGAGACGTCTGCCAGCAGGGGCGGCTTGGAGAGCGGAGGATTCCCTCGATGGCCTCGTCTGAGACGTCTGCCAGCAGGAGCGGCTTGGAGAGCGGAGGATTCCCTCGATGGCCTCGTCTGAGACGTCTGCCATTGGAGAGCGGAGGATTCCCTCGATGGCCTCGTCTGAGACGTCTGCCATTGGAGAGCGGAGGATTCCCTCGATGGCCTCGTCTGAGACGTCTGCCAGCAGGGGCGGCTTGGAGAGCGGAGGATTCCCTCGATGGCCTCGTCTGAGACGTCTGCCAGCAGGAGCGGCTTGGAGAGCGGAGGATTCCCTCGATGGCCTCGTCTGAGACGTCTGCCAGCAGGAGCGGCTTGGAGAGCGGAGGATTCCCTCGATGGCCTCGTCTGAGACGTCTGCCATTGGAGAGCGGAGGATTCTCTCGATGGCCTCGTCTGAGACGTCTGCCAGCAGGGGCGGATCCGTCACCAACTCACACTCCCAGTCGATCATATCGGCGATACGTCTCGACGTCGAAGTTAATGGCAGGAATCGTGTAGGGGCGAACTTCTGATGGGTGCTGAGGAATCTTGTAGGGGCGAACTTCTGATGGGTGCTGAGGAATATTGTAGGGGCGAACTTCTGATGGGTGCTGAGGAATATTGTAGGGGCGAACTTCTGATGGGTGCTGAGGAATATTGTAGGGGCGAACTTCTGATGGGTGCTGAGGAATCTTGTAGGGGCGAACTTCTGATGGGTGCTGAGGAATCTTGTAGGGGCGAACTTCTGATGGGTGCTGAGGAATATTGTAGGGGCGAACTTCTGATGGGTGCTGAGGAATATTGTAGGGGCGAACTTCTGATGGGTGCTGAGGAATCTTGTAGGGGCGAACTTCTGATGGGTGCTGAGGAATTTTGTAGGGGCGAACTTCTGATGGGTGCTGAGGAATATTGTAGGGGCGAACTTCTGATGGGTGCAGAGGAATCTTGTAGGGGCGAACTTCTGATGGGTGCTAAGGAATCTTGTAGGGGCGAACTTCTGATGGGTGCTGAGGAATATTGTAAGGGCGAACTTCTGATGGGTGCTGATTAATCTTGTATGGGCGAACTTCTGATGGGTGCTGAGGAATCTTGTAGGGACGAACTTCTGATGGGTGCTGAGGAATCTTGTAGGGGGTGAACTTCTGATGGGTGCTGAGGAATCTTGTAGGGGCGAACTTCTGATGGGTGCTGATGAATCTTGTAGGGGCGAACTTCCGATGGGTGCTGAGGAATCTGGTAGGGGCGAACTTCTGATGGGTGCTGAGGAATCGTGTAGGGGCGACCTTCTGATGGGTGCTGAGGAATCTTGTAGGGGCGAACTTCTGATGGGTGCTGAGGAATCGTGTAGGGGTGAACTTCTGATGGGTGCTGAGGAATCTTGTCGGGGCGAACTTATGATGGGTGCTGCTCCTGCCTACTGCGATGCCGCATGATGGCCTGGACAGCTTTAGCACGGACTGCCGGATCACTGTCTGAGGTCATCGAAACGAGCAGGGCTTCCGGATGAGCCCAGTATCCATTGCGTTGGATGACCGGCTTGGTAATATCCCGGTCCGGACTCGGCAGAGCTCGTGCCAGCTGCACGCTGTGGAACAAGTTGTTGGCACCCTCCGCACACGACGAATGAAGCTCGGTGAAAAACCACATCGGCGCATAGGGGTTCAGAATAAAGTTGACCGGCCGACGCTGGTCCTTTGATGGTCGAACGGTGCCTATGTAAGTACAGCAGGATCAGGCGGGAGGCCAGAGTGACCCACCGGGCGTGGTTGAGAGGCCCCGCCTTCGTCTCCGCCACAGCTGGTGCAATATTGCCTGATTTCACGGCTAGGCAGAGGCGGCAGAGCAGCTGCTGGTCTGAGAGCCGCCCGACCCCGCGCGCTCCCGCCGCATGGTGTTAGCTCACCGGCCCTCGCCACCTGACGCTTGGAGACTGCAACGCTGGGAGTTTGGATTGTACAGACCTACTGTGGACCTGGCACCACCTGAAAACACTTTTTGTATGTGAAAAATGTTTACGTTTTCTCTACAATTGGCTGCTTGTGCCAGTTTTTATCCCTCTAAAAAAAAAATTGTCCGACGACACCCTCCTAATTACACAAACCGTAATCCAGTTTCTGTTTTACCGTCACCTTATTATCGTGAAGAGCATCAACACCAATTAATGCTGAATGATGTTCAGCTTTGCGTTACGGTTTACGTGATATACGCTTAGCAATACGCTCTTAGCGTTAAAACTAACGCTTACGAGTTAGTTATCTGTTAGAACTTAGAACCACTGTTTTATACTACCATAAAGCAACGATGCACACACGCACATGTCTACTTATATTCCTGTTCCTAGATGGCACCAGCAGTAAGCGCCTGAAACTATGCTGTACCGCATAGCTTGAAGCCGTCTCTGATTCAACTGAACTGCGGTCCGCGCAAGGGGGTAACCGCACCTTGGCGCTGAGAACCATTGTTTAGGATGGTGCTTTCCATTGGCGGAGGAAGGTATGGAAAGTAGGGGTAGCGAATGAAGGTTTCAAGATTCTTCCCATATATCATCATAGGTTGGAATCACAACTTTTGATATACCCTAACATGACACTGATGATAGTGTGTATCAAAAGTGAGGTACCTGGACCTTGTGCTGCCCTTGAGGCACCACAACCCCTCGTGCGCTCCCGCCTTCACGGAAAGTGACGCTGACCCGTCAAGTTACACCCACACCGACCCAGAGAGCTCCTGCAGCCAATCATTTCTATTGGCGGAACATGGTCCGACCGGGGCGGGCAGAAATCGAGACAGGAGCCCGGCAATCTGGAGCAGAACGGGAAATAAATGTCTTAACCCGCGCCGGGGAGGGAGAGGGGGGCGATTGATGCCCCAACTAAGGTTTTTCGTGGATAGCGGAAAAGGGGCGGCGCGCAGCGCCGCCGTTTTGGGAACAGCTGTTCTTCAATTACCAACATCGTGTTAAAAAAGACCTTGGGTCATCTCAGGTCAGGTCACCAGGCCAGGTCACGTGACCCCAGCTCAAACAAGGTTTGCCGTCGTACCACATCCACAGTTTCTGGCGGATGGTTGTCAACTTACAGGATTTCACAAGGTCAGAGGTAACTACAATTCGTTTATCTCAGATGTTCGATATAAGCGACCTAAGGTGGGGTCAATTTCGTGACTTCCCCATTATAAGTCAATGGGGAAATCTGAAAATGCTTCTTATTGCGAGGACACGCATGATATCAATCCAATTCCTTCTGGATCATGTTATCTTAGGTCATTATTCATGATCCAGGTGCAATTTTTGTTCCGTGATCCCTATAGAGTCAGCCGAGGTCATCCGAGTTCACCAACACTTTTTATCAATAACTCTAGACAAAATAAAGATATATAATCGAAACCGACTGATTTCATGGGCGTAGGAACGTCACGGAAAGTGTGTGGGGGGGGGAGTAAAACTTTGATCTTGTCTTGAGACAAACCAAACCCCCTATGCAAGATTTCTTTGCAGATTTGGGCTCCTCTCGCCTTGGCGAACCGTTTGCCACCTAAAATATTCCTTATTAAGCAAAGGAAAACAAAAATAGCCAAAACAATGGCCCAAAAGTGTGTGTGTGTGTGTGTGTGTGGGGGGGGGGGGGGGGGGGGGCATGCCCCCTCCCGCCCCCCCCCCCCCTGTTCCCACGCCTATGACTGATTTAGAACACACATTCCTCAGTAGAGTTGCCTATACGGTATCAGTAAAATCAAGGCAATGTGTCATCTTTCGGCCGATTTCAGTCGCTGTGGGCAGACCGAAATTTTACATATATGAATCATGAAGGCGGAGATAGCTGATAATGAGGAAGATGTCTACATATATAATAATGTGGGTCCATGACTGTTGTAAAAATGTATGAGTTAACTACTAGTATACTGTACTAGGGAAACTAGGTATGACATAAGAAGAGATTCTACAATTTGTATGATAAAATTCAACTGTTTACTATTATGCAGTCACAGCTCGACGTTGGCTCATATTTGACCGCAATCTTTCAGGCATGATGTCCAATCCGTGCGCCTGTCCGGCCGGCTTCAGCCGCTGTGCCGGCCGCTGTCTGGCCCGGCTGGACCAGCAAGTCAACTACGCACAGGCGGAGACCCTCTGCGCCGAACTCGGCGCCCACCTGGCCGTGCCCCGCTCCGAGGCGGAGAACCAGTGCGCCGCGACTGCCGCCGCTAGCACACTCGCCTGGCTTGGCTTTAACGACGCCGTCACTGAGAACCAGTTCGTCGTCGCCGACGGCTGCGGCATTGTGCGGTCCGACGACCCGGCCTGGGTCTCGGAGCAGCCCAACAACTACCTAGGTCAAAGCCACGGAATGCTCGCTCCTCCCGATTCAGGGCTTGAGCCAGGATGGTACGATAGTTTTCCCGCTGATCTATATTTCCCGCTCTGTCAGCTGTCGTTCTGCTACCATCTCGGTTGTCAGCACTGGCGGATCCAGGGGGGGGGGGGGGGCATTTAGGGCGGCCGCCCCCCCCCAAGCCCAAAGTGGCCTGTTTGCCCCCCCCCCAAAAGGTTCACTCAAAAAGTGATCGTTAATGACTAAACGATACCTTATTTTTTATCTTTGTGATAAAAGTAATTCTTTGGTGAAAAAATATAGAAGTAATTTGGTAGCAATCGACATAGGCAAAAGAAACATTAGTGGCGCAAGACACAATCCGAAGGCATGAAGGACATATATAAGCCTTGTCTGAAGCACGGTAAATACAAGGCCATATATAGGAGGTAGAGTCATCCGGCGATTCTGTGTGATCATGACGTCAGAGCGTGACGTCATGTGGATCCATCGGCCTCCTCCGCCATTGCAGTTAATGCTATTTCGGGAGAAATAAATATCATCTAACTCGGAAAGTAAAAATGTTACGAAAAAGGAAAAGACAGCGTTGAAAAGCTCAAAACAAGGCAAATCGAAATCTTCCGGATCATTTTACGCTCAGATCAATATTGAGGTCACTAGAGGTCATCAAAGGTCAGGGCCTTGTTTACGGTCCCCCTGCGGTTCGGCGGTCACCAGCTGAGGCTCTAAGCCCCGCCCCTTCGATGAAATTTTGATTTGACCTAAACCACATGGAATTTGTATGAATCGACGTGTTCTGACGAGGCGAACACGATGACATCAAAATCATTGCTGTATCTATATTTGTCAAAAAGTTATTTACGAAAAACACTTTTAACCGACTGCAGACGACATGCGCCAGAATTGACTACTGGGGTGACATCATAAGTAGAAGTGGACACGTTACGGAGATGGGGATGACACCCCCTGGGTAAATAGAATACTTCTGAAGGTAAGTTTGGCCATGTGCATCAAGTTAGCGTCATATTCGTATTCGTTTTCAGCGTCGAGTTCCGATTTTCCCCAAACTTAGCATATGGGTAGATCTCATCGAGTTATGCACGAATATGCAATCTGTGTTGACCTAGGCAAATGGTTTGACCTCCAGAGGTCACTATATTGTCATCGCACGGGGTACCCTCTATTGTTTCGTTTACCGTCCGATTTAATCGCAAAGGGGCTCACACGACTTGCCGGCACCCCAGCTTGCGTCAGAAAACAAAAACAAAAAATCACCTAGAGGTCAAAGGTCCAGGTCACGGGGACGAATACGAGATTTTAAGCTTCGATACCAGCTTGTGTACCCGATAGTTTTTACGTTTACCGTCCGATTTGCTCGCAATGGGCAAAAAGGGACTCGCCGGCACGCTAGCTTGCGTCAGGAAAAACAAAAAGTTATCCAGAGGTCAAAGGTCAAGGTCACGGGGACGAATACGAGATTTTAAGCTTCGGTACCAGCATGATGTACCCTCTAGTTTTTTCGTTTACCGTCCGATTTGCTCGCAATGGGCAAAAAGGGACTCGACGGCACCCCACCTTACGTCAGGAAAAACAAAAAATCACCTATAGGTCAAAGGTCAAGGTCACGGGGACGAATACGAGATTTTAAGCTTCGGTACAAGATTGTGTACCCTCTATTTTTTTCGTTTACCGTCCGATTTGCTCGCAATGGGCAAAAAGGGACTCGCCGGCACGTTAGCTTGCGTCAGGAAAAACAAAAAGTCATCCAGATGTCAAAGGTCAAGGTCACGGGGACGAATACGAGATTCTAAGCTTCGGTACCAGCTTGTGTACCCTCTACTTTTTTCGTTTACCGTCTGATTTGCTCGCAATAGGCAAAAAGAGACTCGCCGGCACCCCAGCTTGCGTCAGGAAAAACAAAACATCACCTAAAGGTCAACGTCACGGGGACGAATACGAGATTTTAAGCTTCGGTACCAGCTTGTGTACCCTCTAGTTTTTTTCCGAGATTTTAAGCTTCGGTACCGAAGCTTAACATCTCGTATTCGTCCCCGTGACCTTGACCTTTGACCTCTAGGTAATGTTTTGTTTTTCCTGACGCAAGCTAAGAAGCCGGCGAGTCCCTTTTTGCCCATTGCGAGCAAATCAGGCGGTAAACGAAAAAAAACTAGAGGGTACACCATGCTGGTACCGAAGCTTAGAATCTCGTATTCGTCCCCGTGACCTTTGACCTCTGGATGACTTTTTGTTTTTCCTGACGCAAGCTAACGTGCCGGCGAGTTTGCCCATTGCGAGCAAATCAGATTGTAAACTAAAAATCTAGAGGGTACACCATGCTGGTACCGAAGCGTAGAATCTCGTTTTCGTCCCCGTGACCTTTACCTTTGACCTCTATGTGATTTTTTTGTTTTTCCTGACGCAAGCTAGGGTGCCAGCGAGTCCCTTTTTTCCATTGCGAGCAGATCGAACGGTAAACACAAAAACTAGAGGGTACACAAGCTGGTACCGAAGCTTAAAATTTCGTATTCGTCCCCGTGACCTTGACCTTTGACCTCTAGGTGATGTTCTGTTTTTCCTGACGCAAGCTGGGGTGCCGTCGAGTCTCTTTTTGCCCATTGCAAGCAAATCGGACGGTAAACAAAAAACTAAAGGGTACACACGCTGGTACCGAAGCTTAAAATCTCGTATTCGTCACCGTGACCTTTGACCTCTAGGTGATGTTTTGTTTTTCCTGACGCAAGCTGGGGTGCCATCGAGTCCCTTTTTGACCATTGCAAGCAAATCGGACGGTAAACGAAACAAAAATAGAAGGTACACAAGCTGGTACCGAAGCTTAAAATCTCGTATTCGTCCCCGTGACCTTGACCTTTGACCTCTAGGTGATTTTTTGTGTTGTTTTTTTTGACACAAGCTAGGGTGCCAGCGAGTCCCTGTTTTCCATTGCGAGAAGATCGGACGGTAAACGAAAAAAACTAGAGGGTACACCAGCTGGTACCGAAGTTTAGAATCTCGTATTCGTCCCCGTGACCTTGACCTTTGACCTCTAGGTGATTTGTTGTTATTCCTGACGCAAGGTGGGGAGACGGCGAGTCCCTTTTTTCCCATTGCGAGCAAATCGGACGGAAAACAAAAAACTAGAAGGTACACAAGCTGGTACCGAAGCCTAAAATCTCGTATTCGTCCCCGTGACCTTGACCTTGGACCTCTAGGTGATTTTTTTTCCTGACGCAAGGTGGGGTGCCGGCGAGTCCCTTTTTGCCCATTGCGAGCAAATGGGACGGTAAACGAAAAAAACTAGAGGGTACACCATGCTGGTACCTAAGCTTAAAATCTCGTATTCGTCCCCGTGACCTTGACCTTTGACCTCTGGATGACTTTTTGTTTTCCCTGACGCAAGCTAACGTGCCGGCGAGTCCGTTTTTGCCCATTGAGAGCAAATCGGACGGTAAACGAAAAAACTAAAGGGTACACAAGCTGGCACCGAAGCATAAAATCTCGCATTCGTCCCCGTGACCTTGACTTTTAACCTCTAGGTGATTTTTTGTTTTTCCTGACCCAAGCTGGGGTGCCTGCAAGTCCCTTTTTTCCCATTGCGAGCAAATGGGACGGTAAACGAAAAAACTAGACGGTACACAAGCTGGTACCGCAGCTTAAAATCTCGTATTCGTCCCCGTGACCTTGACCTTTGACCTCTGGATGACTTTTTGTTTTTTCTGACGCAAGCTAATGTGTCGGCGAGTTCCTTTTTTCCCATTGCGAGCAAATTGGACGGTAAACAAAAAAACTAGAGGGTACACAAGCTGGTACCGAAGCTTAAAATCTCGTATTCGTCACCGTAACTTTGACCTTTGACCTCTAGGTGATGTTTTGTTTTTCCTGACGCAAGCTAACGTGCGGGCGAGTCCCTTTTTGCCCATTGCGAGCAAATCGGAAGGTAAACGAAAAAACTAGAGGGTACACCATGCTGGTACCGCAGCTTATAATCTCGTATTCGTCCCCGTGACCTTGACCTTTGACCTCTGGATGACTTTGTTTTTCCTGACGCAAACTAACGTGTCGGCAAGTTCCTTTTTGCCCATTGCGAGCAAATCGGATTGTAAACTAAAAAACTAGAGGGTACACCATGCTGGTACCGAAGCTTAGAATCTCGTATTCGTCCCCGTGACCTTTATCTTTGACCTTTAGGTGATGTTTTGTTTTACCTGACGCAAGCTGGGGTGCCGTCGAGTCCCTTTTCGCCCATTGCAAGCAAATCGGACGGTAAACTAAAAAAACTAGAGGGTACACAAGCTGGTACCGAAGCTTAAAATCTCGTATTCGTCACTGTGACCTTGACCTTCGACCTCTAGGTGATTTTGTGTTTTCCCTGACGCAATCTGGGATGCCGACAAGTCCCTTTTTGCCCTATGCAAGCAAATCGGACGGTTCACTACAAACTAGAGGGTACACAAGCTGGTACCGAAGCTTAAAATATCGTATTCGTCCCCGTGACCTTGACCTCTATGTGATTTTGTGTTATTCCTAGCGCAAGGTGGGGTGCCGGCGAGTCCCTTTTTTCATTGCGAACAAATCGGATGGTAAACGAAAAAACTAGAGGGTACACAAGCTGGTACCGAAGCTTAAAATATCGTATTCGTCCCCGTGACCTTGACATTGGACCTCTAGGTGATGTTTTGTTTTTTTTTCTGACGCAAGCTAAGGTGCCGGCGAGTCCATTTTTGCCCATTGCGAGCAAATCGGACGGTAAACGAAAAAACTAGAGGGTACACCATGATGGTACCAAAGCTTAGAATCTCGTATTCGTCCCTGTGACCTTGACCTTTGACCTCTGGATGACTTTTTGTTTTTCCTGACGCAAGCTAACGTGCCGGCGAGTTCTTTTTGCCCATTGCGAGCAAATCGGATTGTAAACTAAAAAACTAGAGGGTACACAAGCTGGTACCGAAGCTTAAAATCTCGTATTCGTCCCCGTGACCTTGACCTTTGACCTCTATGTAATTTTTGTTTTTTCCTGACGCAAGCTAGGGTGCCAGCGAGTCCCTTTTTTCCATTGCGAGCAGATAGGACGGTAAACGAAAAAAGTAGAGGGTACACAAGCTGGTACCGAAGCTTAGAATCTCGTATTCGTAACCGTGACCTTGACCTTTGACCTTTAGGTAATTTTGTGTTATTCCTGACGCAAGGTGGGGTGCCGGCGAGTCTTTTTTTCCCATTGCGAGCAAATCGGACGGTAAACAAAAAACTAGAAGGTACACAAGCTGGTACCGAAGCTTAAAATCTCGTATTCGTCCCCGTGACCTTGACCTTGAACCTCTAGGTAATTTTTTTGTTTTTCCTGACGCAAGGTGGGGTGCCGGCGAGTCCCTTTTTGCCCATTGCGAGCAAATGGGACGGTAAACGAAAAAAAACTAGAGGGTACACCATGCTGGTACCGAAGCTTAAAATATCGTATTCGTCCCCGTGACCTTGACCTTTGACCTCTGGATGACTTTTTGTTTTTCCTGACGCAAGCTAATGTGCCGGCGAGTTCCTTTTTCCCATTGCGAGCAAATTGGACGGTAAACAAAAAAACTAGAGGGTACACAAGCTGGTACCGAAGCTTAAAATCTCGTATTCGTCACCGTAACTTTGACCTTTGACCTCTAGGTGATGTTTTGTTTTTCCTGACGCAAGCTGGGGTGCCGTCGAGTCCCTTTTTGACCATTGCAAGCCAATCGGACGGTAAACGAGAAAAAAAAACTAGAAGGTACACAAGCTAGTACCGAAGCTTAAAATCTCGTATTCGTCCCCGTGACATTGACCTTTGACTTCTAGGTGATGTTTTGTTTTACTTGACGCAAGCTGGGGTGCCGCTGAGTCCCTTTTTGCCCATTGCAAGCAAATCGGACGGTAAACTAAAAAACTAGAGGGTACACAAGCTGGTACCGAAGCTTAAAATATCGTATTGGTCCCCGTGACTTTGACCTTTGACCTCTATGTGATTTTTTGTTTTTCCTGACGCAAGCTAGGGTGCCAGCGAGTCCCTTTTTTCCATTGCGAGCAGATCGTACGGTAAACGAAAAAAAAATAGAGGGTACACAAGCTGGTACCGAAGCTTAAAATCTCGTATTCGTCCCCGTGACCTTGACCTTTGACCTCTAGGTAATTTTTTTGTTATTCCTGACGAAAGGTGAGGTGCCGGCCAGTCCCCTTTTTTCCCATTGCGAGCAAATCGGACGGTAAACGAAAAAAACTAGATGGTACACAAGCTGGTACCGAAGCTTAAAATCTCGTATTCGTCCCCGTGACCTTGACCTTGGACACTAGGTGATTTGTTATTTTTCCTGACGCAAGCTGGGATGCCAACGAGTCCCTTTTTGCCCATTGCAAGCAAATCGGACGGTAAACTAAAAACTAGAGGGTACACAAGCTGGTACCGAAGCTTAAAATATCGTATTCGTCCCCATGACCTTGACCTTTGACCTCTATGTGATTTTTTGTCCGAACCCGCGGGGGGAGGGGGAGGGTAGAATTTTCCCCTCCCTGATTTTCTCAATAACCTGAAAACTATGATAGATATCAACGTGAAACTTTCAGTACCTTATCCTGCATCAAGTCAAGTCTTCTCACCAACTCTAAATGAAATTGATGTAGTATTTTGGGAGATAATGACGTTTTAATGACGTCATTTCATGCCATTTTTGGTGGAAAAATTATAAATGTTTGGCAAATCGTAGAAATCAGAGTTTTCAAGCAAATTGCAAATAAAACACGCGAAAAGAAGGGAAAAGACATTTTCTTTAAAATGGCTCTCGATTTCCAATTTTTTTTTGTCAACCCCAATTTTGTTTTGTTGTGAATTTGAAAAGTGAATTTCTTATGCTCGAATACCAAAATAAGGTAACCGGCCCAAATCCGCGGAGAAAAAAAAATGGGGGTACCTTTTTGCCACAAAAAGTTGCCCCCCCCCCCCAAAACCGACGGCTGGATCCGCCAGTGGTTGTCAGTGAAGGGATTCCTCTGGTTCTGCTACCATCTCGGCTGTCAGTGAAGGGATTCCTCTGGTTCTGCTACCATCTCGGTTGTCAGTGAAGGGATTCCTCTGGTTCTGCTACCATCTCGGTTGTCAGTGAAGGGATTCCTCTGGTTTTGCTGCCATCTCGGCTGTCAGTGAAGGGATTCCTCTGGTTCTGCTACCATCTCGGCTGTCAGTGAAGGGATTCCTCTGGTTCTGCTACCATCTCGGCTGTCAGTGAAGGGATACCTCTGGTTCTGCTACCATCACGGCTGTCAGTGAAGGGATTCCTCTGGTTCTGCTACCATCTCGGCTGTCAGTGAAGGGATTCCTCTGGTTCTGCTACCATCTCGGCTGTCAGTGAAGGAATTTCTCTGGTTCTGCTACCATCTCGGTTGCAAGTGAAGGGATTCATCTGGTTCTGCTACCATCTCGGCTGTCAGTGAAGGGATTCCTCTGGTTCTGCTACCAGCTCGGCTGTCAGTGAAGGGATTCATCTGATCGCTCTACCTTCTCGGTTGTCAGTGAAGGGATTCCTCTGGTCGCTCTACCATCTCGGCTGTCAGTGAAGGGATTCCTCTGGTTCTGCTACCAGCTCGGCTGTCAGTGAAGGGATTCCTCTGATCGCTCTACCTTCTCGGTTGTCAGTGAAGGGATTCCTCTGGTCGCTCTACCATCTCGGCTGTCAGTGAAGGAATTCCTCTGATCGCTCTACCTTCTCGGTTGTCAGTGAAGGGATTCCTCTGGTCACTCTAACATCTCGGCTGTCAGTGAAGGGATTCCTCTGCAGTCGCTCTTTCGCCTTTAGTTGGCAGCCGCTTGTTTCCGTTGGCTTGCCATTTGGTTACGGTAGCGTTCTTTGACTTGATCGCAACGCAGCTGGTGTGGTTGTACGGCGTCCATAACGACTTGCTAC
>JAXIVJ010002507.1:0-40000 GCA_036785665.1 Chirona hameri
GGACCCGGCATAAAAAACTAAAAAATTGAAACTGGCCTTTCCGCTGTTACCAGGAGTGCAACAGCGAATGAAATAACATGTTGGTTACCAACGACTCCAACACAGTGGCGGCGCGTCCATTAACCCTATTCCCTGCCCTATAACCCTAACCCTAGCCGCCCTGTGGGCGGCTAGAATTACGTTAACCTGCGGGGGGCGGGGGGGGGCAGATTCTGCCCCCCCCCCCCCTCCCCAGAGATCTCGAGAACCGCTCGGTCGAATTCGACGGGGGAAAACGCCATTCGATTCGTCATGACAATATCGCTCTTTTTGGACCCCGAAATGTCTTTTTTGTTCAAAAATGGGGAGCCAGGGGGCAAACAAATGCGAAAATTTGGGGTGTTTTTGAAAGGTCATTGCGGCCATGCCGTTTGACGGATTTGCATGCCCCAAACGTTTTTGAGCTTCAAATGTACTGGTCTTCAATATACTAAAAGACAAAAAACAAAAACAAAAAATAATAGGCGTATTCAGGGAATGTAAAATGGGGGGATTTTTTTAAAATAAAAAAATGTGCTGTTCGTAATTATTTGGGACATGAACGTCACATGTGGCCATTATATGCTGTAATTTGTTAAATTTAATATATTGCGCATAGGCGGATCCAGGAAAACAACGTGGGGGGCGCCATGCGCGTAACACTTTGATCATTTTGCTAATTTGAAGTTTGACCTAATGTCAGGGAGGGTATCGCTTCCCATTTTGTGTACCTGAGTGCGCCTCTGCCCAAAAATATGTACAATCCCAGTATCTATGGTGCATATTGCATTGCAATATTTTACTACGCATTTATATTGCGATATTGCACTGCAAACCACGAAGGTAGTATGCGCCGCAAAACCGCATTCGAAACACCCTCCCGAAAACAGGAGCCTGGCACAGCCTCTGCTGGACTGATCTTTCCATAATTTTGACACAACACGCACCATTCAAAGTTGGGAAAAGTCACATAATTTCAAGACGCTAGGCCTAACGGTTTAGAAGCGGCAAGTGAAAAACTACCGGGGGGGGGGGAGGCAGAATCTGCCCCCGCAGGGAATAGGGTAAGGCACTTTAGGCAGTGCCTAACCAAAGTTCAGACCCTATTCTTGCACTGTTTTGTAAGAGTTTCGTTGTCTAAGATCATAGGAAAACACTACAGAAAGTTTTCCCGACATACATATTTTGCGTTCAAATGGCAACAAATTGACCATGCTAACCTATACAGAGTAAAGCCCAGGCTCCACTATGCGTGATCGTTCCGGAAAGTACGCACGGTTTTTGCAAGTTTGCGTCTTTTGCGTACCGTTTTTTGACACCGTCCGGGATTTGCGTAGTATAGTGTTGAAATGGTAATGAGACTGATCCTTTTGATGAATACACATCAGTGCTTGAGTACTCAGGCTTAAAAGTAGTCAGGGATTTCACGTGGGTCAATACTCAATAGTTTAGGCTCCAGAAGAGGTTACGATGACATTTTCTTTAACAAAAAATCGTGAATAACTTTGTATTGGTTGAACATAGAGCAATAATTTTGACACCATCGTGTTTGTCTCGTCAATGTGCTTCGAAAAATATTAATGGTGTCCTGGTTAGGTCAACTTCAAAATTTAACCTCAGGTCAATGTCATTTGGTGACCCATGTTGCATTTGGGGGCGATGCATCTGGACGAGACAAACACATTGGTGCCATTCGCACGTCTCTTTTCCATATTCTATCAAGAGTTATTGACAATACAGATTGCCGGCGATGCGCCACGAATGGTAAACTACGCAACTACGCAATCTTGCAAAAACCGGAAAAAAGTTCAAAACTCTGAACTTTTTTGCGTATTTGCGTACTTGCGTACTTGCGTCTTTTGCAGAATTGCGTACTTCCGTGCTGCGTCTTTTGCAAGTTTGCGTGATATTTCATGCGGACTTTGCGTACTGTTCCAGTGTAGCACAGTCAATGCATTTTATATCAGCTGAACATTTTTAGACTACGCAAAAGACGCAAACTTGCAAAAACTGTGCGTACTTTGCGTACTATCACGCAGTGCAGCCTGGGCTTAACCCGCGCACTGCAGGGGGGTTGATTTCCGCCCCCCCCTCCGGGTTTTCAAAGATAGCGAAAAAACGGCGGCGCGCAGCGCCGCCGGGTTTTTGCACACCTGTCAGGACATCAATTGCGCACACTTTGAGAGAAAAAAATAGCCAAGGGTCATCTAAGGTCAGGTCACCAGACCAGGTCAAGTGACCCCACCTCCAAAAATGTTTGCAGTTGTGCCAAAACCAGAGTTTGTCACCGATCAGTTTGAAACTTACACGATGTCATGAGGTCATACGTACTTACAATTCGTATATCTCGGAATTTTGATATCTGTGACCTAAGGTCAGGTCAATTTCGTAACCTCCCCATAAGTCAATGGCGGAAATATACAAATGCTAAGGATATGCATGATATTAGTCCAATTACTTCTGGATCATGTTATTATAGGATATTATTGATGATCCAAGTGTAATTTTTGATCAGTGACCCCTATTGGGTCATTTAAGGTCATGTGAGGTCCCCATCACTTTTTTTGTCAATAACTCCCGACATAATGAAGATAGAGAAGTAAAACAGACATCAATGTGTTTGTCTCGTCAAGACACGTCTTCCCATATGCAACATTACCTACCTGGGTCACCACTTGACCTTGACCTGAGGTCAAATTGTTAAGTTAACTTAAAAAGGTCACCATGTATATCATTCAAAGCGCCTTGACAAGATAAACACAATGACGTAAACAGTTTTCCGTTATCTTTATTACATAAAAAGTTAATAGCGAAAAACGATTTAGCAAAAAAACGTATTTTTTTCTTTTTTGACCTCTTGGATCCTCAAATGTTGACCTGAGATCAAATTTGAGGACACCTTAGCGATTGCAAATTTCACTGGCTGGCGTTTGCTTTTTCCGTTTGCTTCTAACTAGCATAGTTTCTGAGATATATGGGAATTTCTGGAGCGATGTCCTAAAACAGGAAAAACTGGAAAATTTGACCTTTGATGACCTCTGGTGACCTCAATTTTAACCTGACCTAAAACAATACTGAAATGCTTTCGATAGAACATGTATCAAGCTATCAAATTCCGTTTTCCGCTTCTCGCTACGTAGCGTAGTTTTCGAGATCTCAGGGGGAGGGGGGGGGGGGGGGAATCACCCCCCCTGCAGTTCTTGTTCGGCGCAAAGCCCCTGCAGTGCGCGGGTTAAGACTGCGTACTAAGATTTGCATTATTACATGTTTATGATAGTTTTAATTTAGCTGCATTCGTGCTTGTTTTTCCGTATAAAAAACAAAGGCTGCTAACAGACTTGTCAACGATTCAATGTGAATCGACTACTTTTGATTGAATCATTCTTATCTCAAATGAATCACTCATGAATCGATTCACCTCAGGGGAAAACCTGTTGTGAGTCACTGATTGAATCATTCATACAGAGAAAATGGGCTGATTGAATCATTCATTGCTCAAAGAATCATTATTTTTTGGTCGAACAGCATAAACTGTCCAAAAAATATGCCAGCGGCCCAGCATTCATCTGTGCCCTGTGGACAAACCAGGCACTTAATGGCTAATTATACAATTATATGAGCTCTGTGTCCTGAGCTGTGGTCTTGAATTCATCCATGCGTGAATAAAGCGAGGCTTAGTGTCCAACTCCAGTGGGCACAAAGCCACTGTTCAATCAGCCCTAACTAGGTACCTTGGTACTGGTAGGGTTAGGGGTAGGTACCTAAGTACTTAGATAAGGTAACTAACTCATACTTCGGTTCATAAACCACACAGTACACGCACACCTTTTTCACACGAAAAATTATCAAAAGGTACCCACCTTTTCCTAATTTCTAGGCCATACCATATCGAAAACTAAATAATAAACACACATTTGCATGACCTCCGCATGTCCCAAATATCACCGTCGCATCTGCACCGCTTTATTCCACTTTATAAAAAAATACCTAATGCAAAATCAAAATAAATGTTCTATTCGCTTAAAAAAGCCAAACGTAAAGTCAAAATGCTTTTGGAACTTGGAATTTGCATTTATAATAAATATTATCAATATCATTTTATAATCAAAATAAACAACCTATTTCTCATTTTAGCAAATGTCCTGCAATTGGCGTCGTGCCCTCTTTGCCGTCGCACCATTTCCGCCCACGGCAGCCCGCTGCTTTTATATAACTAACCTAACTATTTGCATAATTCAATAACAACATTCAATGACGTCATTTAAATTTCTAAGAGGGGTTTGAATGACTACAAACTGCAAAGAGAGCTGTCTGGCATTAAGGATATAGTTATCCACATTGCGAGTTGTTGTGAATGAATCATTCATAAACCACTCATATTAGCCGTGAGTCACTGTGAATCGACTCACCATGACCAGTGTTAATGTTGAGTGATTGAATCATGATTGAATCATTCATTATGGTAATGTTGAGTGATTGAATCATGATTGAATCATTCATTATGGTAATGCTGAGTAATTGAATCATGATTGAATAATTCATTATGGTCCGTGAATCACTGTGAATCGACTCATGACAAATATGAATCATGACAAGTCTGGCCAAAGCGGCGAAAACTTGGGCACTAAGGCACGTATAAGCCAGCTTAAGCCAAAGTGTTTGGCTAAAAGTCTTGGCTAGGACCAGTATATCGTCAATATTTTTGGCAGAAATGATATGGCCTCAACATTTGAGCTAAAAGCGGCGCAAACAAATGCTCGTGTTCATCGTGGGGCTTGCACTAACAGAGCTGGAGTTTTCGCGGCAGTTGGCCGCCAGGGGCCGCTAGTGAGCCAGGGTGTTATGACGTCGCAAGTAAGCAAGCAAGCAATTCACGCTAAATATTGTATATATATATATATAAATAAATAAATAAATATTTAGCGTTAACTGGTAACATTTGCTTGCAACGTCATAACACCCTGCTCACTAGCGGTCCCTGTTGGCCAACAGCTGCGAAAACTCCAGCTTTAAGTGTGAGCCTGCTGCGTGGGGATGCGAGTTGGCGGCGGGCGCCTACATCTTGATTATTTCGTGCTTGTTTTAGTCGCTTAACACCATGAACAACTGAATCAGTGATTTGTCAATGGAGAATGGTGATCTTGCTCGTTTCGTGTTTGTTTTAGTCGCTTAGTGTGTCGGCACAACATTTTCAGAAGTCCAGGTGAGTCGGCACAACATTGTCATAATTCCTCTCAAAAGATGAATTTGGTTCCATATACTGTTGTGTTGTTTGGCTCATACCTATTTCATCTTTTACAAGAATGAGTGCACCTTTACAATAAAAGAGCAACATTGACATGGGCTGTATGACATAGATCGCTATTTTTAGTCCAGGCTTTTGGCAGCATCACGATAATAGCGCGAAATAGCGATAATAAGCGATATAATATAAATGGCGAATAGCGATAATAGCGATAATAGCGAAATAGCTTGTGACGCTACCTATAACGTACGTTAGTTAACGAAATACTCAATAGGTGGATATGGCCGAATGTTGACGACATTGGCATAGAGGATAGGTATTGCCCGGAAGCGTTGCCTAACCAGTCACGGAAGGCTGGCGCCGCCACTGCTCCAAAACGTACATATATATATATATATATATATATATATATATATATATATATATATATATATATATATATATATATATATATCTGTCTCATTGAGCATGTGTACCTATTCAATACAATACATTTTCGATTCATCAGTTGCCATTTTATTGAATGAACTTCTGATATCCATGTCAGCTCCCTTTTCTTCAATCTCAGTTGAAACGCAACAGTATCCTCCCCTAATATCTATTTGAGTAGTGTCCGTTTTGCACTCGAAACACAGCAAGGTTTTCGTGTCTGTCCGCGGTTGAATTCACGTGCCTTTGTGAGCATGGAACCTCCGTTCCGGAGAATCCCAGAGAAATATTAATATTTGAGCGGCGTCTGTATTTCCGAGTTGGGAAAACACAGCCAACAATCTGTGTGTAATTCACGTGCCTTTATGCATAGGGAACCCCCATTCCGGAGAAATTCGTTAAATTACAAGTGTGTTAAATAGCTATAGTTATGTGTCGGAGATGGGTTGGTTTTGGTTTGAGATGCGACAAGTCCGATCAGTCCGACAAGTCCGACAAGTCCGACAAGTCCGACAAGCCAAACATGCCTAACAAGTCCGACAAGCCCGACATGTCCGACAAGTCTGACAAATCCGACAAATCCGCCTAGTCCGACAAGTCCGACAAATCCGACAAATCCGACAAGTCCGACAAGTCCGACAAGTCCGACAAGGCCAAATCGATTTGCAAGTCCAAGTCCCAACAAGTCAAAGTCCATAAATCTCCATCTATCAATCAAATCTCCATCCATCTACCGGATTGCGACGCGGAGCGAGCACAAGGCGCTAGTCTCCCATATATCTATTTGGGTAGTGTCCGTTTTGCACTCGAAACACAGCAAGGTTCTCGTGTCTGTCCGCGGTTGAATTCACGTGCCTTTGTGAGCATGGAACCTCCGTCCAGGAGTTCGCGGATAAATTTAATATTTCAGCGGCGTCAAATCCGAGCCGAGGTCCCGGCCGACCGTGTGGTACAGGGGCAGGGAGGGGTGTTGGTGGAAGGTAAGATTACTTTACTAATATGTGGAAGGGGTCATGCCGGAGGGGGGGGGGGGGGAATATGGAGAGGAGGGGGTACGAACCAACAATGACCTCGGAACCCGCTCAAAAAGGCACCGAAACTCCGTCCAGGGCCGCTGCAACTCGGCACGTATGACGCGTATGACGTATGACGTCATGACGCCGGTGCGGTATGTACAGTAGCTGCACATACCGCACCGGCGTCATGACGTCACTGAATTCACATGCCTTTGTGAGCATGGATCCTCCTTCCAGGAGAATCCCGATAAATATTAATAGTTGAGCGGCATCTGTAGTTCCGACGCCGAAACACAGCCAACAATATGTGTGTAACAACAGTAGCTGCACATACCGCACCGGCGTCATGACGTCACTGAATTCACATGCCTTTGTGAGCATGGAGCCTCCTTCCAGGAGAATCCCGATAAATATTAATAGTTCAGCGGCATCTGTAGTTCCGACGCCGAAACACAGCCAACAATGTGTGTCTTTGTGCATAGGGAACCTCCATTCGGGAGAAAAAGCTAGCTACGAACCAGCAATGCAAATGGTCTCGAAACCCACTCAAAAAGGCACCGTAACTCTGTCCAGGGCCGCTGCAACTCGGCACGTATCAGTAGCTGCACATACCGCACCGGCGTCATTATGCGGTATGTACAGTAGCTGCACATATGCGGTATGTACAGTAGCTGCACATACCGCACCGGCGTCATGACGTCACTGAATTCACATGCCTTTGTGAGCATGGATCCTCCTTCCAGGAGAATCCCGATAAATATTAATAGTTGAGCGGCATCTGTAGTTCCGACGCCGAAACACAGCCAACAATATGTGTGTAACAACAGTAGCTGCACATACCGCACCGGCGTCATGACGTCACTGAATTCACATGCCTTTGTGAGCATGGAGCCTCCTTCCAGGAGAATCCCGATAAATATTAATAGTTCAGCGGCATCTGTAGTTCCGACGCCGAAACACAGCCAACAATGTGTGTCTTTGTGCATAGGGAACCTCCATTCGGGAGAAAAAGCTAGCTACGAACCAGCAATGCAAATGGTCTCGAAACCCACTCAAAAAGGCACCGTAACTCTGTCCAGGGCCGCTGCAACTCGGCACGTATCAGTAGCTGCACATACCGCACCGGCGTCATTATGCCACTGCATTCACGTGCCTTTGTGAGCATGGAGAATCCAGGAGAATCCCGATAAATATGAAGTTGAGCGGCGTCTGTAGTTCCGACCTGGGAAAACGCAGCCAACAATCTGTGTGTAATTAACGTGCCTTTGTGCATAGGGAACCTCCATTCTGGAGAAATTCGTTAAATTACAAGTGCGTTAAATATCTAAAGCTGTGTCTGAGATGGGTTGGTTGGAGTTCGAGATGGATTGGGGGTGAAGTAAACAAAAGTTCAGTCAAAAGTCAAAAAGTCAAAAAAGTCAAAAAGTCATAAAAGTCAAAAAGTCAAAGTCAAAAAAGTCGAAAGTCAAAAGTCCGTAAGCTCCGCAAGTCGCCCAAGCCCCGCAAGCCCGCCAAGTAAAAAATACAAATCTCTATCCATCTATCGGTATTGCGAATCTAGGGATTGCGACGCGAAGCAAGCACAGTCAAATAAGTAAAAAAGATAAAGTAAAAAAAGTCGAAAAGTAAAAAAAGTAAAAAAAAGAAAGTAAAAAAAGTCGAAAAAGTCGAAAAATAGCCCGGCAAGGCCCGAAAGTCCCCCAAGCCTGCCAATCCATGGGATTGCGACGCGGAGCGAGCACAAGGCGCTAGTATATATATTACTATTTGATAAGCGTCTGTCTGTATGTCTGTCTGTCTGTCTGTCTGTCTGTCTGTCTGTCTGTCTGTCTGTCTGTCTGTCTGTCTGTCTGTCTGTCTGTCTGTCTGTCTGTCTGTCTGTCTGTCTGTCTGTCTGTCTGTCTGTCTATCTGTCTATCCGGCACCGCTCAGTTTATTCAGTTTAAAAGTCCCAGTTAATTAACGTGCTGAATTGGTGCGGATACCTCCATCCCGGAGATGCCAGCTAATCGTCCAGCGGAGCAGCGGAGCACACACAGGTTAGCACTAGTATGAACTACGACAGGGATGCAGAACCACACACCGCCGTTGTTTTCTTTCAGCAAGCACAAAGTGTGCCTTAACAAATCAACAAATAGGGCACATTTGGTGTCATAATATGCCTGATTTATTCTGCTACCGAAATTCCATTTAGACTCCTGCTAACTTGCCTCAAGAAAAGTAAAAATATCGCCCTGATCCCTTCCATACTTCCATTGCCCGAACACTTGTTTTTCAAATGCCTTTTACGATATTGAAAACTGCAATAATTCCGAAACAACGTATGGATTTATGTCTCCAAAACTGGAGGGGACAATCCCCCCCGCCTGACGACTGGGGAGAGGGTGTCTTCCCCGTCCCCCTATGGCGACGCCCTTGCTAACAAATCAAAATTGTCCGATAATAAAGTAAATATAACTTGATCGATAATTATATGGCAAAACATCGCCAAAAGTATAGGCGTACCCAAGGGGAAGGGGGGAGGGGGGCAAACGGGGAATCCCCCCTGAAGGTCCGAACGTGCCCCCTTTGGTAAAAATGAATGATTTTTTTTAAGGTAGAAAATATGCCCCTCTAAAAATATAGTGGGTCAAATCAGGATATTTTTTTTTGTGGGGGTACCTTATGCCCCCTGAATAAAAATTGCCCCCTCTTGGAGTGAATCCTGGGTAAGCCGATGGCCAGAAGTCATCGGTGCTTTCACAACCGACAAATCAGAATACAAAAAAACGTCTAAAACACGAGTTCACTGGAAAGCAGCATTCGTGGCAGCTAAACCAACAGCTGGTGCAACATTGTTCAATGGTCCCTTTTTGACCCGAAGTCACGAAACAGAGACTAGCGAGTCACCCGTCATGAGAGGATGTCAATGGTGTCCGATTTGAAGGTTTTGGGTCAACCGATGACCTCCGTGCCCATGATGAGGTCAATGACAAAAGTGTTCGTGATCTACGTCGGGAGGTCACCAGTTGACCCAAGACCTTCAAAACGGACACCATTGGCTTCCTCTGATTACGGGTAACACGCTAGTTTTGATCTCGCGACTAAGGTGAATTATTATGGTACAATCGACAATGTTATACCAGCAATAATTTAGCTGCCGGTCATGTTGGTTTCCAGTGGACTCGTTTCAGACGACTTTTCGACAGGAGGCTCCCGGTACTAGACAGGAGGCTCCCGGTACTAGACAGGAGGCTCCCGGTACTAGACAGGATCCCTAGACAGGAGGCCCCGTATTATACAGGAGGCTCCCGGTACTAGACAGGAGGCTCCCGGTACTAGACATGAGGCTCCCGGTACTAGACAGGAGGCTCCCAGTACTAGACAGGAGGCTCCCGGTTCTAGACAGGAGGCTCCCGGTACTAGACAGGAGGACCCCGGTACTAGACAGGAGGCCCCGTAGTATACAGGAGGCTCCCGGTACTAGACAGGAGGCTCCCGGTACTAGACAGGAGGATCCCGGTACTAGACAGGAGGCCCCGTATTATACAGGAGGCCCCGGTACTAGATGGGAAGGCCCCGGTACTAGACAGGAGGCCCCCGGTACTAGACAGGAGGCTCCCGGTACTAGACAGGAGGATCCCGGTACTAGACAGGAGGATCCCGGTAGTAGACAGGAGGCCCCGTATTATACAGGAGGCTCCCGGTACAAGATGGGAGGGCCCCGGTACTAGACAGGAGGCTCCCGGTACTAGACAGGAGGATCCCGGTACTAGACAGGAGGCCCCGTATTATACAGGAGGCTCCCGGTACTAGATGGGAGGGCCCCGGTACTAGACATGAGGCCCCGTATTATACAGGAGGCTCCCGGTACTAGACAGGATGCTCCCGGTACTAGACAGGAGGATCCCGGTACTAGACAGGAGGCCCCCGGTACTAGACAGGAGGCCCCGTATTATACAGGAGGCCCCGGTACTAGACAGGAGGCTCCCGGTACTAGACAGGAGGCTCCCGGTACTAGACAGGAGGCTCCTGGTACTAGACAGGAGGATCCCGGTATTTGACAGGAGGCCCCGGTACTAGACAGGAGGCCCCCGGTACTAGACAGGAGGATCCCGGTACTAGACAGGAGGCCCCGTATTATACAGGAGGCTCCCGGTACTAGACAGGAGGCCCCGGTACTAGACAGGAGGCTCCCGGTACTAGACAGGAGGCTCCCGGTACTAGACAGGAGGCCCCGTATTATACAGGAGGCTCCCGGTACTAGACAGGAGGCTCCCGGTACTAGACAGGAGGCCCCGTATTATACAGGAGGCCCGTTACTAGACAGGAGGCTCCCGGTACTAGACAGGAGGCCCCGTATTATACAGGAGGCTCCCGGTACTAGACAGGAGGCTCCCGGTACTAGACAGGAGGCTCCCGGTACTAGACAGGAGGCCCCCGGTACTAGACAGGAGGCCCCGTATTATACAGGAGGCTCCCGGTACAAGATGGGAGGGCCCCGGTACTAGACAGGAGGCCCCGGTACTAGACAGGAGGCTCCCGGTACTAGACAGGAGGCTCCCGGTACTAGACAGGAGGCCCCGTATTATACAGGAGGCTCCCGGTACTAGACAGGAGGCTCCCGGTACTAGACAGGAGGCTCCCGGTACTAGACAGGAGGCTCCCGGTACTAGACAGGAGGATCCCGGTACTAGACAGGAGGCCCCGTATTATACAGGAGGCCCCGGTACTAGACAGGAGGCTCCCGGTACTAGACAGGAGGCTCCGTATTATACAGGAGGCTCCCGGTACTAGACAGGAGGCTCCCGGTACTAGACAGGAGGCTCCCGGTACTAGACAGGAGGCTCCCGGTACTAGACAGGAGGCCCCGTATTATACAGGAGGCTCCCGGTACTAGACAGGAGGCTCCCGGTACTAGACAGGAGGCTCCCGGTACTAGACAGGAGGCTCCCGGTACTAGACAGGAGGCTCCCGGTACTAGACAGGAGGATCCCGGTACTAGACATGAGGCCCCGTATTATACAGGAGGATCCCGGTACTAGACAGGAGGCTCCCGGTACTAGACAGGAGGCCCCGTATTATACAGGAGGCTCCCGGTACTAGATGGGAGGGCCCCGGTACTAGACAGGAGGCTCCCGGTACTAGACAGGAGACCCCGTATTATACAGGAGGCTCCCGGTACTAGACAGGAGGCCCCCGGTACTAGACAGGAGGCTCCGTATTATACAGGAGGCTCCCGGTACTAGACAGGAGGCTCCCGGTACTAGACAGGAGGCTCCGTATTATACAGGAGGCTCCCGGTACTAGACAGGAGGCTCCCGGTACTAGACAGGAGGCTCCCGGTACTAGACAGGAGGCTCCCGGTACTAGACAGGAGGCTCCGTATTATACAGGAGGCTCCCGGTACTAGACAGGAGGCTCCCGGTACTAGACAGGAGGCTCCCGGTACTAGACAGGAGGCTCCCGGTACTAGACAGGAGGCTCCCGGTACTAGCCAGGAGGATCCCCGTATTTGTATTTGACAGTTTAAGCATTCTCCATCACAAACAATGGCTATTCTGAATGCCGCGTCATCATGTTAGAGGGAACACACCGTTAGAATTAAAAACAACTTACATGCATACAATTTTTCACACACACGTCGACGAGAACCAGTGCCCCTGCATTATGTCAAAATTATAGACGCTGAAAACAGCACACACAGCTTCGGTCGCCACACCCCGAATGCCGCCGGCGACACGAAACCAGCGCCACATCAACCAACACTGTTCAAGGTCAGGCCGACCCTGACCGGCTATGACGTCTTCAACAGGGTTGGGCCGCGGAGTCCATCCCGGTTCCGGGGCGACGGTGAACCGGCCGTGCCCCCGGGGCACCGGCAGCGGTCAGACGGTCGGGCCGTGTCCTGGCTGCGTGGCGTCCCCAGTCAATTTGTTATTCAACAATGCTTATTTTAACTTCTTTCTGCTCACTATAATCCTTCAGATTATATTCTTGAAATGGTCTTGCAATGCAGTGGCACGATTAAGAAAATACAAAAAGCCCTTCAATAACACTATGTGAATTATAAAAAACGTGCCGAAATTAATGAAGAGCCAAAATATAGCATAGACTTAAAATTCGCGAAAATTCAGCATTTGTAACTTAACCTTCTGTGCTGTAGGCTTGGTGTCTCGTCGACGTGTCCGACTCACTCGGAGCAGCGGAGAAGGCCAGGTGTCTCGCACACACCACACGCACACCGGGAGTATGGGCGGGACGGTGAGCGTCCCCGCGCACCGGCGCATGTCCGACCGCGGCCCAGGCGCAGGTCAACTGACGGTACTAGACAAGAGGCCCCGTATTATACAGGAGGCTCCCGGTACTAGATGGGAGGGCCCCGGTACTAGACAGGAGGCTCCCGGTACTAGACAGGAGGCCCCGTATTATACAGGAGGATCCCGGTACTAGACAGGAGGCTCCCGGTACTAGACAGGAGGCCCCGTATTATACAGGAGGCTCCCGGTACTAGATGGGAGGGCCCCGGTACTAGACATGAGGCCCCGTATTATACAGGAGGCTCCCGGTACTAGACAGGAGGATCCCGGTACTAGACAGGAGGATCCCGGTACTAGACAGGAGGCCCCCGGTACTAGACAGGAGGCCCCCGGTACTAGACAGGAGGCTCCCGGTGCTAGACAGGAGGCTCCCGGTACTAGACAGGAGGATCCCGGTACTAGACAGGAGGCCCCGTATTATACAGGAGGCCCCGGTACTAGATGGGAGGGCCCCGGTACTAGACAGGAGGCTCCCGGTACTAGACAGGAGGATCCCGGTACTAGACAGGAGGATCCCAGTACTAGACAGGAGGCCCCGTATTATACAGGAGGCTCCCGGTACTAGACAGGAGGCTCCCGATACTAGACAGGAGGATCCCGGTACTAGACAAGAGGCTCCCGGTACTAGACAGGAGGATCCCGGTACTAGACAGGGGGCTCCCGGTACTAGACAGGAGGCCCCGTATTATACAGGAGGCCCCGGTACTAGATGGAAGGGCCCCGGTACTAGACAGGAGGCTCCCGGTACTAGACAGGAGGCCCCGTATTATACAGGAGGCTCCCGGTACTAGACAGGAGGCTCCCGATACTAGACATGAGGATCCCGGTACTAGACAAGAGGCTCCCGGTACTAGACGAGGATCCCGGTACTAGACAGGGGGCTCCCGGTACTAGACAGGAGGCCCCGTATTATACAGGAGGCCCCGGTACTAGACAGGAGGCTCCCGGTACTAGACAGGAGGCTCCCGGTACTAGACAGGAGGCTCCCGGTACTAGACAGGAGGCCCCGTATTATACAGGAGGCTCCCGGTACTAGACAGGAGGATCCCGGTACTAGACAGGGGGCTCCCGGTACTAGACAGGAGGCCCCGTATTATACAGGAGGCTCCCGGTACTAGACAGGAGGCTCCCGGTACTAGACAGGAGGCTCCCGGTACTAGACAGGATGCTCCCGGTACTAGACAGGAGGCCCCCGGTACTAGATAGGCCACCCGTCGGGGGAAAAAGAAGAGCAGCCCCCCCCCCCCCCCCGAGGAGAGGCCCCCTGCGACTTTGCCCCCCCCCCCCTCCCAGGTAAAATATGTTGGCGCCGCCACTGCCCCGGGATGAAAATGAATAGAAATGGTCCAGAAAATCTCAAATCGGAGGCCCCCTAATATTTATCCAAAAAAATATAAAAGTCCACGGATTTGACCCACTTCATTTTGAGGAGGGCTATAGCCCCCATCGCCCCCCCCCCCCTCCTCTGGTATCCGCGCCTGCTCCGCACACATTTCATCGTCCCTGGTGACCAAAAGTCGGCGTCGTGACAGCCTCGTGTAGGTGATACTCTTAGATGATACTTCAATGTAGCACGTGCTATCGAACAGATTTCTCATAACAGCATGACACTGGCACGTATGAGGATGATGATGATTGGTGCTTTAGGACGCCGCAACTGCCATGGTCATATCAGGCGCCCATAAACAGGCATGTAGAAACCGAGACAATAGTGACACATTTAGGAAGTCAGCGTTATAAGCATGCCATATTTAGGAAGCCAATGTTATAAGCAAAATGTGCATGGGAGCGAAATGGAAGGTAAACAAGATTATCACTGCAAGCGATAACAAAGAGCAGTCGCCTCTAAAACGTTATCCTCACATCGACTTACGAACAATGTATTCCTGCCACCAAGGACACACTAAACCAACATGTCCCGTATTATTATTTGACAGTGTAACTGGTTTGTGTCAGTCATACATTCGTACAAGGACGGTGCCACCACCAGAGTTTAGTCGACAATCAACGTATGGTATAGTAACGACGGCAGGCCTGCACCCTCTCCACACACACACACACGCACGCGCACGCGCACGCGCACGCGCACGCACACGCACACGCACACGCACACGCACACGCACACGCACACGCACACGCACACGCACACGCACACGCACACGCACACGCACACGCACACGCACACGCACACGCACACGCACACGCACACGCACACGCACACGCACACGCACACGCACACGCACACGCACACGCACACGCACACGCACACGCACACACACACACACACACACACACACATACATATATATATATATATATATATATATATATATATATATATATATATATATATATATATATATATATATATATATATATATATATATATATATATATATATATATATTCATAGCGGAACACTCCACCCCAACTTCGGAATCAGGTTACTGCAAGGCAGATGGAAATCAAACTGGGACAGGTACGTGCTGAGAATGGCAATATTGGAAATGCATAGTGATGGTATTGATGCAAAATACGTGAGCAAGTGGTTTGATTCAGTTTGATTCAATCATGAACAGCAGTGCTCTCAAGAAGCGGAAATATTTGTCACTTGTGAACTGTCACGTCAGAGTTAAACACAATTAGGAGAAACGCGAAATGTCAAGCCTCCCTTTGACGAAAAGGTTAACGTGTACACTGAGGTCTCAAGGGTGTGGTACCCTTGTTCCATTGTTCCATATGCCACGAGACTTTAGTCGAAAACTAATCTCCGCCAAGAAACATGTCTTCAACAAGCAACCTTTCCACCGGATGCATACCGCTATACTATTACTTAACGGAAAGAGAACATGAGATGTTCGCTTTAAGCCAGCGGCAGACCAAACAGCGTGGCCTTGTGAACGGCAAGGCAATACCTCAGTTGATCCCGGAACTACCACGGCCAACATATCTCTAAACTTTCTTACCTGCCAGAACTGGAGACAAGGCGCTGCCTCAGCTGCCAGGACTGGAGACAAGGGGCTGTCTCAGCTGCCAGAACTGGAGACAAGGCGCTGTCTCAGCTGCCAGAACTGGAGACAGGGTGTTGTCTCCCCTACCAGGACTGGAGATAGGGTGTTGTCTCACCTGCCAGGACCGGAGACAGGGGGTGTTGCCTCACCTGCCATAACTGGAGACAGGGTGTTGTCTCACCTGCCAGGACCGGAGACAGGGGGTGTTGCCTCACCTGCCATAACTGGAGACAGGGTGTTGCCTCACCTGCCATAACTGGAGACAGGGTGTTGTCTCCCCTACCAGGACTGGAGATAGGGTGTTGTCTCACCTGCCAGGACCGGAGACAGGGGGTGTTTCCTCACCTGCCATAACTGGAGACAGGGTGTTGTCTCACCTGCCAGGACTGGAGACAGGGGGTGTTGTCTCACATGCCAGAACTGGAGACAGGGTGTTGTCTCACCTGCCATAACTGGAGACAGGGTGTTGTCTCACCTGCCAGGACTGGAGACAGGGGGTGTTGTCTCACCTGCCAGGACTGGAGACAGGGGGTGTTGTCTCACATGCCATAACTGGAGACAGGGTGTTGTCTCACATGCCAGAACTGGAGACAGGGTGTTGTCTCACCTGCCATAACTGGAGACAGGGTGTTGTCTCACCTGCCATAACTGGAGACAGGGTGTTGTCTCACCTGCCATAACTGGAGACAGGGTGTTGTCTCACCTGCCAGGACTGGAGACAGGGTGTTGCCTCACCTGCCATAACTGGAGGCAGGGTGTTGTCTCACCTGCCATAACTGGAGACAGGGTGTTGTCTCACCTGCCAGAACTGGAGACAGGGTGTTGCCTCACCTGCCATAACTGGAGACAGGGTGTTGTCTCACCTGCCATAACTGGAGACAGGGTGTTGTCTCACCTGCCAGGACTGGAGGCAGGGCGCTGTCTCACCTGCCAGGACTGGAGGCAGGGTGTTGTCTCACCTGCCATAACTGGAGACAGGGTGTTGTCTCACCTGCCAGGACTGGAGGCAGGGCGCTGTCTCACCTGCCAGGACTGGAGACAGGGTGTTGTCTCACCTGCCATAACTGGAGACAGGGTGTTGCCTCACCTGCCAGGGCTGGAGACAGGGTGTTGTCTCACCTGCCATAACTGGAGACAGGGTGTTGTCTCACCTGCCATAACTGGAGACAGGGTGTTGTCTCACATGCCAGAACTGGAGACAGGGTGTTGTCTCACCTGCCATAACTGGAGACAGGGTGTTGTCTCACCTGCCAGGACTGGAGGCAGGGTGTTGTCTCACCTGCCAGGACTGGAGGCAGGGCGTGCAGAGCAGGTGACCACACGGCTCGATCTTTATGTCCTTGTCATTCTCAGCGCATATTTTGCACAGCTGAAAGGTGCTGCCCATCTCACAGTACAGCTCGTACTGTTCCCGGGTCACCTGTCGGACAGAGACACAACAGTCAGCAGTCAGCAGTCAGCAGTCAGCAGTCAGCAGTCAGCAGTCAGCAGTCAGCAGTCAGCAGTCAGCAGTCAGCAGTCAGCAGTCAGCAGTCAGCAGTCAGCAGTCAGCCAGTGTCCGAAAATTCATTTCTGGCTTGGGTGTCGGAGTGTAAAATTGGAGCCCAAAAAGACTGAGGGAGTGGAAAATTATGCGAAAACAAATCATCCCAGCTATGTTGTGACGCTAAACATAACGAATATCTGTGCCCTATCCTTAAAAAACGTGTAACTATTTCCATATTTCCCATGGAGTGGAACATTCACTAAAAAAATGGGGGATGAGAGTGGACAATTATTGACATCTGGGTGTTGCCTTCCACCCAAATCGACCAATTTTGGGACACTGCAGTCAGCAGTCAGCAGTCAGCAGTCAGCAGTCAGCAGTCAGCAGTCAGCAGTCAGCAGTCAGCAGTCAGCAGTCAGCAGTCAGCAGTCAGCAGTCAGCAGTCAGCAGTCAGCAGTCAGTTCAGTAAACATCAGTCAGCAGTCAGTTCAGTAAACAGCAGTCAGCAGTCAGTTCAGCAGTCAGCAGTCAGCAGTCAGTTCTGTAAACAGCAGTCAGCAGTCAGTTCAGTAAACATCAGTCAGCAGTCAGTTCAGTAAACAGCAGTCAACAGTCAGTTCAGTAAACAGCAGTCAGCAGTCAGTTCAGTAAACAACAGTCAGCAGTCCGTTCAGTAAACAGCAGTCAGCAGTCAGTTCAGTAAACAGCAGTCAGCAGTCAGTTCAGTAAACAGCAGTCAGCAGTCAGTTCAGTGAACAGCAGTCAGCAGTCAGTTCAGTAAACAGCAGTCAGCAGTCAGTTCAGTAAACAGCAGTCAGCAGTCAGTTCAGTAAACAGCAGTCAGCAGTCAGTTCAGTAAACAGCAGTCAGCAGTCAGTTCAGTAAACAGCAGTCAGCAGTCAGTTCAGTAAACAGCAGTCATCAGTCAGTTCAGTAAACAGCAGTCAGTAGTCAGCAGTCAGTTCAGTAAACAGCAGTCAGCAGTCAGTTCAGTAAACAGCAGTCAGCAGTCAGTTCAGTAAACAGCAGTCAGCAGTCAGTTCAGTAAACATCAGTCAGTTCAGTAAACAGCAGTCAGCAGTCAGTTCAGTAAACAGCAGGTCAGCAGTCAGTTCAGTAAACAGCAGTCAGCAGTCAGCAGTCAGTTCAGTAAACAGCAGTCAGCAGTCAGTTCAGTAAACAGCAGTCAGCAGTCAGTTCAGTAAACAGCAGTCAGCAGTCAGTTCAGTAAACAGCAGTCAGCAGTCAGCAGATAACAGTCTGATGGCAGCAGTTAGAGGTCAGAATTCTGATGACAGCAGGAGGCAGCAGGCAGGCCGCGCACTACCCGTCATGACCAAAACTAACCGACGACGACGACGCAGTTAACCTGTCCCCCCCCCCCCCCCCCCCCCCCTGTCTCTGTCTCGGGTCTCGGGTCTCACTCACTCGCTCTCGCTCTCACTCTCACTCTCACTCTCACTCTCTCTCTCTCTCTCTCTCTCTCTCTCTCTCTCTCTCTCTCTCTCTCTCTCTCTCTCTCTCTCCCTCTCCCTCTCCCCTCTCCCTCTCCCTCTCCCTCTCTCTCTCTCTCTCTCATCTCTCTCTCTCTCTCTCTCTCTCTCTCTCTCTCTCTCTCTCTCTCTCTCTCTCTCCTCTCTCTCTCCTCTCTCTCTCTCTCTCTCTCTCTCTCTCTCTCTCTCTCTCTCTCTCTCTCTCTCTCTCTCTCTCTCTCTCTCTCTCTCTCTCTCTCTCTCTCTCTCTCTCTCTCTCTCTCTCTCTCTCTCTCTCTCTCTCTCTCTCTCTCTCTCTTTCGCGATAGGTGGCCGCTGCCACAGTGATTCCATCAGACGCCGGGCCTCAGCCGCTCAATATACCGGGCCAGGTAATTCCCAGTGGGAGCGCACACCGGCCGTTCGTTCCCGCACAGGCGACTGGTGCTGCTGCCCACTTTACGTGATCGGGCCGTCCAAGTCCAGTGGACCGGCACGGTTCGTTGGAAGTGTTCGGAGGTGTCAAACCACGGGAGATGCACCATTCGAAGGCCGAGCTCACGCGGAATTCAGCGATGTAAATTTTCAAAAATCCATCGAGCGCCTTTTTTTAATCGACATTTTGTCCGAAATCGCGCCCCTTTCGTTTGGCCAGGGCTATCGCGTATGGTATAGCGAAAATGCAGACCAATGACATGTCTACCGATTCGTCATGCTCTGCACATCAAAGTCTCATAGAATGCAAAGCTGTTAAATAGTTTGGTTGATTGCACGGCTGTATCAAAGCTCCCGGTGTCGGCACTAAGGCGCACTCCCGCCCGCGCCTCGCGCAGAATCGCCCCCTCACGCGAGCTGAGCACTGCGCGCCGCCGACCCGGCTTACGGAGCGGGCTCTCGGCCAGTCACGGACAAACGGTACATCGCATGTTGAAAAACCTAGCTCTGTCCACTAGCTAGGTTAGATATCCAAGGAGATCGTGACAAATTTCCAGCCACCTCCGATCGTTACAAACGGTACTTTTGGAAAATTGTATGCACCATATTTGCCTAACGTAGCCTCTGACCGGGACTGGCCGCCGGCCCGGCTCGGCCAACTTCGAGGCTGCACATGATGTGACGTCAGAGGCCATGGCGCGGCCGCCGCCGGTCATGACCTGACCCTGACCGGCCAGCCGGCCGGCGGCGGCCGCGCCGTGGTCTCTGACGTCACATCGTGTACAGACTCGAAGCTGGCCGAGCCGGGCCGAGCCGGGCCGGCGCCCAGTCCCGGTCAGAGGCTACGTTAGGCAAATATGGTGCATACAATTGTCCAAAAGTATCATTTGTAACGATCGGAGGTGGCTGGAAATTTGCCACGATCTCCTTGGATAGCTAGGCTAGTGGACAGAGCTAGTTTTTTTTTTTTAGTGTTTTGCGTAGCGGACGTCCGGGAGTTGCGTAGTGTAGTGTTGCAATGGTAATGAGACTGATCCTTTTGATGAATACGCATCAGTGCTTGAGTGCTCAGGCTTAAAAGTAGCCAGGATTTCACGTGGGTCAATACTCACGTGGGTCAATAGTTTAGGCTCCAGAGGTCACGATGGCATTTTCTCTAACACAAAATCGTGAATAATTTTGTATCGGTTGAAGATAGAGCAATACGTTTGACACCATCGTGTTTGTCTCGTCAATACACTTACAAAAATATGAATGGTGTCCTGGTTAGGTCAACTTAAAAATTTGACCTCAGATCAAGGTCATTTGGTGACCCAGGTATGTCATGTTGCATTTGGGGCGATGCATCTGGACGAGACAAACACATTGGTGTCATTCGCACGTATCTATCTATATTATATCAAAAGTTATTGACAAAACAGATTGCCGGCGATGCGCCACCAATTGTCTCAGCCTACGCAATCATGCAAAAACCGGAAAAAGTTCAAAACTCTGAACTTTTTTGCGTACATGCGTACTTGCGTTATTGGGTCTTTTGCAGAATTGCGTACTTCCGTGCTGCGTCTTTTGCAAGTTTGCGTGATATTTCATGCGCACTTTGCATACTATTCCAGTGTAGCTCAGCCAATGCATTTTCTATCAGCTGAACATTTTTGACTACGCAAAAGACGCAAACTTGCAAAAACCGTGCGTACTTTCCGTACTATCACGCATAGTGTAGCCTGGGGCTTTAGCCATTTTGAATAATTTCCACCGTCTTTTCAGTAACACCTACAGTAAGGCTACCTAATACTATATTGTCTATTATGTTATGCATCATTCTTTGAAATAGGTATATGAAGTAGTTCTACCCTCACTTGTGAAATAGCACAAGGAATAAGAATCATTTATTTCTTGAAAGTCACATTATGAATGTGCATTGTGCGTTGCATTGCATTATTGTACTTGGTTAGTGGTTTGGTTACTACTTACTTGTTGTGCTAGCTTCTTCAGATGGTGTATGCAATATGTATAGGTATTGTATAAAAAATATAGGTATTGTATACAATATATATATATATATATATATATATATATATATATATTATATATATAATATATATATATATATATATATATATATATATATATATATATATATATATATATATATATATATATATATATATATATATATATATATATATATATATATATATATATATATATATATATATATATATATATATATATATATTATATATATATATATATATATATATATATATATATATATATATATATATATATATATATATATATATATATATATATATATATATATATATATATATATATATATATATATATATATATATATATATATATATATATATATATATATATATATATATATATATATATATATATTGTTAAGGACCTCACTTTTGTGAGCAATATCTTCAATCTTGATATAATAATGATGTGTTCTATTCAGTATTTACAATAATTGATTGAATTTGGAGCAAATCTGCTGGGTAGAAATTAGAATGCATAAAAGTGTGACAAAAAATAGAATTGTTTAAGATTAGGCTGACCGAGAAGTGTCCAAAAATGTATAAGCATGACCGACCGATTACCAAATCGTTCACAAATTTGTTTCGGTTACCCAAATTTTGGTAACCGATTGACACCAGCAGTGCCGACACTGGGAGCGCTTGGCTTTGATGCAGCCGTGCAACCAATCAAACCATCTAATGGCTTTGCATTCTATGAGACCTTGACGTACAGAGCATGACGAATCGGTAGACATGTCATTGGTCTGCATTTTCGCCATACCATACGCGATAGCCCTGGCCAAATGAAAGGGGGCGCGATTTCGGACAAAATGTCGATTAAAAAAGGCGCTGGATGGACTTTTGACAAATTTACAACGCTGAATTCCGCGTGAGCTCAGCTTTCGAATGGTGCATCTCCCGTAGTTGGACACCTCCGAACCCTTCAAAAGAACCGTGCCGGACGCGGCAGGTTCGGTGGAAGGGGTGTTACGCAACGCGAATTTCACTGCGCGAATTACAACTTCACTAGGTACAACCATAATTCCCCAGCCTATGATTAACACAATTGCCAAATATTCGTTTGCTTCTTCAAACTCAATAATCTGAGCAGTGACTTGGATATAACCATGGCGATATAGAACACCTGCACGTCATGAAACATAACGGAAGTTGGCGCACGCCATAAGCGAAGCGCATCGTAGTATGAGATATCGAACACAGTACACGACAATGGATATTGGATGTACGTATATTGGATGTATATTGGATTGCTGTGGCAATAGTCGTGTCCAATAAGTTAGGACTAACAAAACAGGAAGTCTCCGGAGGCGAAAACATATGTCATATATCGCATAGTGTTTTTGTGCGCAATTATTCGAGGATATCCTAGAGCCATGGAGACTCAAGAATTATGCAAAAATGAATCTTTTCTTCAACACGTTCAAATGGAAGAATGCTCTGAGGTTCACGGCATATTATGACAATTATATTATATTAGATTATTATGAAATTTACTATCAGTTATAACCCCAGCATAATCTCCACTATTAATAACATCATGGAGCCAACTATGTGACGTGGATATATCATGAATTAGTGATATATCATGAATTAGTGAGCGAAGCATTCATCAAGTCACATTCAGCGTACCACACCATAATGAATCGTTCGTTACCTGACGCAGGGTGGAGCGACCGCACCAAAACCAGGAATCAACTGGGGCGACCACACCCTCGAAACGCAAATCCAAGCGACGACACACCATCTCTTCCCGCCTTCAGTAACGCCGCACGACCCTCGAGGGGTACTAAACGAGAGTTCGACCTCCGAAATCCAGCGTCCAACCAGCCGGCCGAACAACTCGGCCAGCGTTAGAGTCCACCAGGGAGCGTGCGCGTCGTGAAGTGAGCATGCTGAGTTTGCCGTGCGCGTCGTGCAGTGAGCGTGCTGAGTTTGCCGTGCGCGTCGTGCAGTGAGCATGTGAGTTTGCCGTGCTCTTCGTGCTGCTAAACTCGCAGTGCTGCCGAGCTGGCTATCCGCACAGTGTGTCATGCGCCGGCGGGCGTGGGCTGAGGGAGACATCTCGCCGGCGGGCGTGGGCTGAGGGAGACATCTCGCCGGCGGGCGTGGGCTGAGGGAAACAGAGATGGAGGTCGCCCGCGGCACGGCACGCCGAGGACGCCGGCGGGGCCGGCCGGCGGGGGCGATAGGGAGGTCGTTGGGAAGGCCGCGGAGGTCAGTGGGGGGAGAGCCGACGGGGAGGGGCCGACGGGAAGACCGTCGGGGGGGGGGGGCAGTGGGGGGGTCGTCGGGCGGGCGTCGATCATCCATCGCCGACGCGTCGATAGCTAGTGGGCGTGACGGCCCGGCTGATGGACCCAGGGCCGCGTACGGTCCACCGCTGCCGCCGCTGCCGCCGCTGCCGCCGCTGCCGCCGCTGCCGCCGCTGCCGCCGCTGCCGCCGCTGCCGCCGCCGCCGCCACCGCTGCTGCCGCCGCTGCCGCCGCTGCCGCCGCTGCCGCCGCCGCTGCCGCCGCCGCCGCCGCCGCCGCCGCTGCCGCTGCCGCTGCCGCTGCCGCTGCCGCTGCCGCTGCCGCTGCCGCTGCCGCTGCCGCCGCCGCCGCCGCCGCCGCCGCCGCCGCCGCCGCGCTGCCGCTGCCGCCGCTGCCGCCGCTGCCGCCGCTGCCGCCGCTGCCGCCGCTGCCGCCGCTGCCGCCGCTGCCGCCGCTGCCGCCGCTGCCGCCGACGCTGCCACCGCTGCCACCGCTGCCACCGCTGCTGCACACAGTGCAGAGACGACACAGCATAAACCAGCTAGAGATTGGTCCGTCACTCGGCATTTCCGCGACCCGGTGTCCCCCGGGGCAGAACGCGGCACCACACCCCGAGGCAGTAGTGACAGCAGCCGAGGCAGCAATGGCGGCGGCGGCATTGCGGCGGCGGCGGCGGCGGCGGCGGCGGCGGCGGCGGCGGCGGCGGCGGCGGCGGCGGCGGCGGCGGCGGCGGCGGCGGCGGCGGCGGCGGCGGCGGCGGCGGCGGCGGCGGCGGCGGCGGCGGCGAGCAGCAGCAGCAGCAGCAGCAGCAGCAGCAGCAGCAGCAGCAGCAGCAGCAGCAGCAGCAGCAGCAGCAGCAGCAGCAGCAGCAGCAGCAGCAGCAGCAGCAGCAGCAGCAGCAGCAGCAACGGCGGCGGCGGCGGTGACAGTGGCGACTGTGCCTCTACCCGACTTCCGGCGTTGATAACGACAGTTTTTGACCGGAAGCTGTCCCGGCTTCCGATGCTCGACCGTCACCGCCGCCACCACCACCGCCAGCACCACCACCAGCACCACCGCCACCGCCACCGCCACCGCCACCGCCAGCACCACCGCCAAGCACCACCGCCGCCGCCACCGCCGCCTCCGCCACCGCCGCCACCACCGCCAGCACCACCGCCACCGCCAAGCACCACCGCCGCCACCGCCACCGCCGCCACCGCCGCCACCGCCGCACCGCCAGCACCACCGCCGCCTCCGCCAGCACCGCCGCCGCCTCCACCGCCAGCACCGCCGCCACCGCCACCGCCACCGCCACCGCCACCGCCGCCACCGCCGCCACCGCCGCCACCGCCGCCACCACCGCGTGCAGAATGAAAACGCAACAGGCAACGCGACCCGCTGATGGTCTCTCTGATGACCCGCCGGCTGCAACGCGGTGCCATTTCGGATCCCGCGGCACCGGTGTCGCTTTCAGAAAGGATTTTCCATTCGCTGTCACTTCAGGCTCGTCGATTCTCCTGAGATAAATGGTACGATACCCAGACCACGTGGGCCAAGATTGATGACGTGGCAGGCATGATGCACTGCCGCGCTCTCGGCTGAGCGACCAGTGCCTTCATTGTATTACCCGTCATCACCTGCTATCATCGGCGCGATCAACTCGCGACTCTTAATCTCAGCGGCGACGGTACTGCATCCGTCACACGAATTTGACGCGGCGGAAACAGACGACCAAGCCGGAGTTTCCCGCGGTAAGATACCCATACGCGCTGAGAGTTACCGCTTACCAGGCATGTCAGAGCGAGATATGAGCTGAGCTGGTATAGCTTGGGATAGATAATATAAGCGCCCGCATATGCGATAGACTATCCGAGGGCGGTGGCGCCAGAAGCGGTCCTATCTTCATAACCGGCCCAGCGCGGCACGCGGCGGCTGCTGCTGGCAGAATGTGAGCTCGTTTTGTGGCACAATCTGCGGACCGCACAGGGTGGCGGCGAGCACACGATCTGGTCGGGGGCGGCAAGCAAACGCCCGGCAGCAGACGGCGGGCAGTCTCTCACACAGCCCGCGTCATATACCAAGAGCAGCAGCTTCCGGCGGTAGCGAGACCCATTGCCCCGGGTGAGGCCCGGCTAAGTTTGAGGGAGTGGGTGAGATAGCATAGCGCATGACCCAGCTGTCGACTTGCAGGAACTTGTTACCCAGGGTCTAGTGCTCAGACCACCGGCACTTGTTACCCAGGGTCTAGTGCTCAGAACACCGGCACTTGTTACCCAGGGTCTAGTGCTCAGAACACCGGCACTTGTTACCCAGGGTCTAGTGCTCAGAACACCGGCACTTGTTACCCAGGGTCTGGTGCTCAGAACACCGGCACTTGTTACCCAGGGTCTAGTGCTCAGAACACCGGCACTTGTTACCCAGGGTCTGGTGCTCAGAACACCGGCACTTGTTACCCAGGGTCTAGTGCTCAGAACACCGGCACTTGCTACCCAGGGTCTAGTGCTCAGAACACCGGCACTTGTTACCCAGGGTCTAGTGCTCAGAACACCGGCACTTGTTACCCAGGGTCTGGTGCTCAGAACACCGGCACTTGTTACCCAGGGTCTAGTGCTCAGAACACCGGCACTTGCTACCCAGGGTCTAGTGCTCAGAACACCGGCACTTGTTACCCAGGGTCTAGTGCTCAGAACACCGGCACTTGTTACCCAGGGTCTAGTGCTCAGAACACCGGCACTTGTTACCCAGGGTCTAGTGCTCAGAACACCGGCACTTGTTACCCAGGGTCTAGTGCTCAGAACACCGGCACTTGTTACCCAGGGTCTAGTGCTCAGAACACCGGCACTTGTTACCCAGGGTCTAGTGCTCAGAACACCGGCACTTGTTACCCAGGGTCTAGTGCTCAGAACACCGGCACTTGTTACCCAGGGTCTAGTGCTCAGAACTCCGGAGCATAGAACTACAGAAATGCAAACAAAAGTTATGTACCAGCGTGGCATTCTCTAGATATCTTATCACATCGCACGGTAAACATAACGCGAGGGTTTCAGCAAAACCCCAGCACTCGTCTGCACGGCTCGTCTCGTCTGCACTCGTCTGCACGGCGATTTTTTGTCAACGCCGGCGCACGACCGACAATTCAAAGCACCATTCTAAATCCCCGAACGGTTCAGTGGTTTTCACTGGCACAATTCAATCCCCTAACTTCTACAGCCGACTGAATGAACCTCAGCCGGCCGCTGTAGCCCCCCCCCCCCCCCCCCCACACTCCCCGCGGACCACCCACTGCTCCGGGGGCACATATTTCCGTCAGGGCGAAGAGAAAGTGTCGCCTGTCGTCAGGGCCAAGAGAAAGTGTCGTCTGTCGTCAGGGCGAAGAGAAAGTGTCGTTTGTCGTCAGGGCGAAGAGAAAGTGTCGTCTGTCGTCAGGGCGAAGAGAAAGTGTCGTCTGTCGTCAGGGCGAAGAGAAAGTGTCGTCTGTCGTCAGGGCGAATAGAAAGTGTCGTTTGTCGTCAGGGCGAAGAGAAAGTGTCGTCTGTCGTCAGGGCGAAGAGAAAGTGTCGTATGTCGTCAGGGCGAAGAGAAAGTGTCGTATGTCGTCAGGGCGAAGAGAAGTGTCGTCTGTCGTCAGGGCGAAGAGAAAGTGTCGTCTGTCGTTTGGGCGAAGAGAAAGTGTCGTCTGTCGTCAGGGCGAAGAGAAAGTGTCGTCTGTCGTCAGGGCGAATAGAAAGTGTCGTTTGTCGTCAGGGCGAAGAGAAAGTGTCGTCTGTCGTCAGGGCGAAGAGAAAGTGTCGTCTGTCGTCAGGGCGAAGAGAAAGTGTCGTATGTCGTCAGGGCGAAGAGAAGTGTCGTCTGTCGTCAGGGCGAAGAGAAAGTGTCGTCTGTCGTTTGGGCGAAGAGAAAGTGTCGTCTGTCGTCAGGGCGAAGAGAAAGTGTCGTATGTCGTCAGGGCGAAGAGAAGTGTCGTCTGTCGTCAGGGCGAAGAGAAAGTGTCGTCTGTCGTTTGGGCGAAGATAAAGTGTCGTCTGTCGTTTGGGCGAAGAGAAAGTGTCGTCTGTCGTCAGGGCGAAGAGAAAGTGTCGTCTGTCGTCTGTCACCAGCCAACTGCCGACCGACGCTGACAAGTTGCCACCGCTAATGAGATTCACAGCTCGGTCGAGTCGAGCCGCGTCGGATCGAGATGAGCCGAGCCGAGCCGAGCCGAGCCGAGCCGAGCCGAGCCGAGCCGATCCAAGCTGAGCCGAGCCGAGCCGAGCCGAGCCGAGCCGAGCCGAGCCGAGCCGAGCCAAGCCGAGCCGAGCCGAGCCGAGCCGAGCCGAGCCGATCCAAGCTGAGCAGAGCCGAGCCGAGCCGAGCCGAGCCGAGCCGAGCCGAGCCGAGCCGAGCCGAGCCGAGCCGAGCCGAGCCGAGCTGAGCCGAGCCGAGCCGAGCTGAGCCGAGCCGAGCCGAGCCGAGCCGAGCCGAGCCGAGCCGAGCCGAGCCGAGCCGAGCTGAGCTGAGACACCCGGAAGTGCCCACAACTCTTCGCGGCCGCTCTGGACATGCTTGCGTCGGCCAGAGGACGTCAGCATGTTCACTAGATTCAGACTGTTCACTGGATTTGTGTCCGGCGCCCCAGATGGCCACCGGTCGTTCGGTCGGAGACTCGATGCCGCGACGGCTCCACTGAGAGCCACAACCGTGTCCTCTACGAGATTAATGTTGGTAGAGGGGTGGGGGTAGGGCGAGGAAGAGGGTGAGAGTGAGAGAGTGAAGGTGAGGATCAGGAAGGGGTGGGGGTTAAGGGTGTCGAGCAGACCTCAAGGTACCGTACGAATGGCGGTGGAGTGGTGTCGTCTCCCAGATCGAAGGCCACAGAGGAACGGTGTAGGGGTGATAGTGGGAATGGGAATGGGAATGGGAATGGGAATGGGAATGGGAGTGGGAGTGGGAATGGGAGTGGGAATGGGAATGGGAATGGGAATGGGAATGGGAATGGGAATGGGAGTGGGAGTGAAAGTGGGATTGGGAGTGGGGATGGGATTGGGATTTGGATTGGGTTTGGGAGTGAGGTGGGTGTTTGTGAGAGGGGCGGTGGAAGTGATGATGAGGTTGACGTTGAGGGTGGGGTGGAGATGGAGATGGAGATGGAGATGGAGATGGAGATGGAGATGGAGATGGAGATGGAGATGGAGATGGAGATGGAGATGGAGATGGAGATGGAGATGGAGATGGAGATGGAGATGGAGATGGAGATGGAGATGGAGATGGAGATGGAGATGGAGATGGAGATGGAGATGATGGAGATGGAGGTGGAGGTGGAGGTGGAGATGGAGATGGAGGTGGAGATGGAGATGGAGATGGAGATGGAGATGGAGATGGAGATGGAGATGGAGATGGAGATGGAGATGGAGATGGAGATGGAGATGGAGATGGAGATGGAGATGGAGATGGAGATGGAGATGGAGATGGAGATGGAGATGGAGGTGGATGTGGATGTGAAGATGAAGGTGAAGGTGAAGGTGGAGGTGGATGTGAAGATGAAGATGAAGGTGAAGGTGGAGGTGGAGGTGGAGGTGGAGGTGAAGGTGGAGGTGGAGGTGGAGGTGGAGGTGGAGGTGGAGGTGGAGGTGGAGGTGGAGGTGGAGGTGGAGGTGGAGGTGGAGGTGAGGGGGAGGTCATGGTGGGGGTGAGGGCCGTCTAGCGTTCCTAGGCGCGGGGTACGTACCCTGATATGGTCCTCGGTGGCCGCCTGCACGGTCAGAGACAGGTCCGGGTTGTCGTCTCTGCCGTTCGGGTACAGGTAGCTGCGGACCAGAGCATAGCAGAAGATAAATGTGCGGACCAGAGAAGAGGTGACGCAGAACAGTATGGTACATGTTGGGAGCGGACCGGAGCAGAGCAGACTTCAGGCACAGGGATGTGGCACTAACTCCCACCATTCCCACCACAGGGATGTGGCACGTATTTGGAGCGATGCTAGCACAGTAGCTGGTACCACTACAACGCAGAGAGAGCCAACAACGAGCCGACACAGGAGTCACAGTCACAGTCACTGTGAGAGTCAGTCAGTGTGAGAGTCGCATTCACTGTCAGTCACAGTCACTGTCAGTGTCACAGTCACTGTCAGTGTCACAGTCACTGTCAGTGTCACAGTCACTGTCAGTGTCACAGTCACTGTCAGTGTCACAGTCACTGTCAGTGTCAAAGTCACTGTGAGAGTCACAGTCACTGTGAGAGTCACAGTCACTGTGAGAGTCACAGTCACTGTGAGAGTCACAGTCACTGTGAGAGTCACAGTCACTGTGAGAGTCGCAGTCACTGTGAGAGTCACAGTCACTGTGAGTCACAGTCACTGTGAGAGTCACAGTCACTATGTGAGTCACATTCAATGTGTGAGTCACAGTCACTGTGAGAGTCACAGTCACTGTGAGAGTCACAGTTACTGTGAGAGTCACATTCACTGTGAGAGTCACAGTCACTGTGAGAGTCACAGTCACTGTGAGAGTCACAGTCACTGTGCGAGTCACAGTCACTGTGAGAGTCACAGTCACTGTGAGTCACAGTCACTGTGAGAGTTACAGTCACTGTGAGTCACAGTCACTGTGAGAGTCCCAGTCACTGTGAGAGTCACAGTCACTGTGAGAGTCACATTCACTGTCAGTCACAGTCACTGTGAGAGTCACAGTCACTGTGAGAGTCACAGTCACTGTCAGTCACAGTCACTGTGAGAGTCACAGTCACTGTCAGTCACAGTCACTGTGAGTCACAGTCACTGTCAGTCACAATCACTGTGAGAGTAAGTCACTGTGCGTCACAGTCACTGTGAGCCACAGTCACTGTCAGTCACAGTCACTGTGCGAGTCACATTCACTGTCTCACATTCACTGTGAGTCACATTCACTGTGAGAGTCATAGTCACTGTGAGAGTCACAGTCACTGTGAGAGTCACAGTCACTGTCAGTCACAGTCACTGTGAGAGTCACAGTCACTGTGCGTCACAGTCACTGTGAGCCACAGTCACTGTCAGTCACAGTCACTGTGAGTCACAGTCACTGTGAGTCACAGTCACTGTGAGAGTCAAGTCACTGTGAGAGTCACAGCCACTGTGAGAGTCACAGTCACTGAGTCACAGTCACTGTGAGTCACAGTCACTGAGTCACAGTCACTGTGAGAGCCACGGTCACTGTCAGTCACTGTGAGTCACAGTCACTGTGAGAGTCACAGTCACTGTGCGAGTCACAGTCAATGTGCGAGTCACAGTCACTGTGAGTCACAGTCACTGTGAGAGTCACCGTCACTGTCAGTCACAGTCACTGTGCGAGTCACAGTCACTGTGAGAGTCACAGTCACTGTGATAGTTACATTCACTGTGAGTCACATTCACTGTGAGTCACATTCACTGTGAGAGTCACAACCACTGTGAGAGTCAGTCACTGTGAGAGTCACAGTCACTGTCAGTGTCACAGTCACTGTGAGAGTCACAGTCACTGTGAGAGTCACAGTCACTGTGAGAGTCACAGTCACTGTGAGAGTCACATTCACTGTCAGTGTCACAGTCACTGTGAGTCACATTCACTGTGAGAGTCACAGTCACTGTGAGTCAGTCACTGTGAGAGTCACATTCACTGTAGGGAGCGGACGGCTGCGGGTCGCCAGAGGCGGCCTGTGGCCAGCCGCTCACAAGTCATCCGTTACTGACGGTATCTCACCGTTTGGAGCCGGGAATGACCGAGATCTAGCCATAGAACTAGCCATATATTATGTGTGCGCTGACAGATATTCTTACATATCTCATACTCACGTGATTGCAAGCGAATAGTACGCGCAATATTTTAGCGAAGTTTGTCGAGCAAACTGGAGCAAGTTTGGGGAAAGGTATCACATAGTTCATGCTTGATTGTTTTAAAATGTCACTGGGTGACGATGAATCAAATAGATGACAGTAAAAGGCGGAACCGGTGGAAACAAATGCAATAAAGGCATGATAAATACCAGGACTTTCCGACACGAAATACAAAGGCTTGCAAAAATATCACAACTTGTCGGTACGAAATAACGATAATTCAATGGAAAATGAAACAGCATATCCGGAACTGTCCAAGAAGAGACCATTCAGACATTTCTTTAACATCCGCTTTGTCTAAATGCAATTTCCTTTACCATGCCCGCTATTTCCTTTTCCAGGAAATGTAGTTCTCTCCATTTACATAAACTGGACACGAGTTTGAGTCAGTTTTAAACGACTGCGATGTTACTCGTTCAGTCCGTTTTATGTCTGGCCGTGGGCCTACCATTGGCAGCCGTGTCCAATCGCTGGGCTTTTACTCTTTCAGATAATTCAGAGTAGCCATGGTTACAATCCCTATAGACATCCAGATCAGTACACACAGCCCATACCCTACCCATGCTAGACCCAACTAGGTCCGGTTCAGTTAAAATCATACTGGTAATCGCTCCCGATCTCCAGACCAGTTCAGACCACACCCACACTCTGTCAGTGCTGCTTCAATTCACCCTGTACTCCCAATCTTTCCCGATGTTCAGTCTGTACTACCAATCCTTCCCGATGTTCAGTCTGTACTCCCAATCCTTCCCGACGTTCAGCCTGTACTCCCAATCTTTCCCGATGTGCAGCCTGTACTCCCAATCCTTCCCGATGACTGTACTCCCAATCCTTCCCGATGTTCAGTCTGTACTCCCAATCCTTCCCGATGTTCAGTATATACTCCCAATCCTTCCCGATGTTCAGCCTGTACTCCCAATCCTTCCCGATGTTCAGTCTGTACTACCAATCCTTCCCGATGTTCAGCCTGTACTCTCAATCCTTCCCGATCTTCAGTCTGTACTCCCAATCCTTCCCGATGTTCAGCCTGTACTCCCAATCCTTCCCGATGTTCAGTCTGTACTACTAATCCTTCCCGATGTCCAGTCTGTACTCATAATCTTTTCCGATGTTCTTCAGTCTGTACTCGCAATCCTTCCCAATGTTCAGCCTGTACTCTCAATCCTTCCCGATCTTCAGTCTGTACTCCCAATCCTTCCTGATCTTCAGCCTGTACTCCCAATCCTTCCCGATGTTCAGCATGTACTCCTAATCCTTCCCGATGTTCAGTCTGTACTACCAATCCTTCCCGATGTTCAGTATGTACTCATAATCTTTCCCGATGTTCAGTCTGTACTCCCAATCCTTCCCGATGTTCAGTCTGTACTCCCAATCCTTCCCGATGTTCAGTCTGTACTCCCAATCCTTCCCGATGTTCAGTCTTACTCCCAATCCTTCCCGATGATCAGTCTGTACTCCCAATCCTTCCCGATGTTCAGTCTGTACCCCCAATCCTTCCCGATGTTCAGTCTGTACTCCCAATCCTTCCCGATGTTCAGTCTCTACTCCCAATCCTTCCCGATGTTCAGCCTGTACTCCCAATCCTTCCCGATGTTCACCCTGTACCCCCAATCCTTCTCGATGTTCAGCCTGTACTCCCAATCCTTCCCGATGTTCAGTCTGTACTCCCAATCCTTCCCGATGTTCAGCATGTACTCCCAATCCTTCCCGATGTTCAGCCTGTACTCCCAATCCTTCCCGATGACTGTACTCACAATCCTTCCCGATGTTCAGTCTGTACTCCCAATCCTTCCCGATGTTCAGCCTGTACTCCCAATCCTTCCTGATGTTCAGTCTGTACTCCCAATCCTTCCCGATGTTCAGTCTATACTCCCAATCCTTCCCGATGTTCAGTCTGTACTCCCAATCCTTCCCGATGTTCAGTCTGTACTCCCAATCCTTCCCGATGTTCAGTCTGTACTCCCAATCCTTCCCGATGTTCAGTCTGTACTCCCAATCCTTCCCGATGTTCAGCCTGTAATCACAATCCTTCCCGATGTTCACCCTGTACCCCCCAATCCTTCCCGATGTGCAGCCTGTACTCTCAATCCTCCCCGATGTTCAGTCTGTACTCCCAATCCTTCCCGATGTTCAGCCTGTACTCACAATCCTTCCCGATGTTCAGTCTGTACTCCCAATCCTTCCCGATGTTCAGCCTGTACTCCCAATCCTTCCCGATGCCTGTACTCACAATCCTTCCCGATGTTCAGTCTGTACTCCCAATCCTTCCCGATGTTCAGCCTGTACTCCCAATCCTTCTCGATGTTCAGCCTGTACTCCCAATCCTTCCCGATGCCTGTACTCACAATCCTTCCCGATGTTCAGTCTGTACTCCCAATCCTCCCCGATGTTCAGCCTGTACTCCCAATCCTTCCCGATGCCTGTACTCACAATCCTTCCCGATGTTCAGTCTGTACTCACAATCCCTCCCGATGTCCCTCCAGCAGCGCCTGACACAGGCTCTTGTTCTGGGGGATCGTTTGCAGGATGCTGCCGTCGGCCGTGACGTAGCCTATCGCCCACTGGCCCAGCCGGGTGCAGCTCAGTCGGAACACGTAGCTGAAGCAGCCACAGAGCAGGAGCGAACACCTCGTCACACATGGCTGCCACACAACAGGAGGCAACACCTCGTCATGTCTGCCGATTTCGGGGACGTCAAGTTACGCCCCATCACCCTCATAATAGTCAAGTCAGATCGACGGCGACCGGTGGCGTCAAATCAAATCAAATTTCCGCTGCTCGTGCTGCTGCTGCCGGAATTGCTATGATTACGAGGCCTACAGCGGAAATGCCGATCGACTGTTCGCTGCGTACACCTCAGTGAGGCAAAAGCTCGCTACCGCCTCATGCCTCACACAGTGTTACGCCTGTGATAAGTTTCACGTTCGTGATATTGATGTTCATTGTTATAATTATAAACGAGGTTATTATATATCCATTATGTCGAGCAAATCACATTACTGAGGTTCGCATAGTCGCTGCCCTGATAAGTGAAGACACAATGGCGACGGATCACTAGGCCTGCATAAATGTCGCACATCTATCTCAACTTTCATCCACAACCTGCAACATTAGAGCCATAAAGCATAGCAAAGTCAGAAATCCTCAAATCTGGAAGTTTCACTGTTCCGTTTCACTTTCCGCCGTTGATAAGAGATAAAACATTGCCTTGTGACGCTTAGCGGTCCAAACAGCAGCTATTAGACATTTGCTGGTTGGAAATGCAGCTGTTGACCAAGGTTCGTGAAACTTGACCAAAATTAAACACATACTTAAATACACGCCTTCTGAAAGCCATCCCTCTAAAATTTACAAAAAGTTCAGTGTTCTTATAACTTTAGCTCAATTCACTCATATTCAAGTCAAAATAGATGAAAGAGAGTTCATACAAACCATACATCACACAACTCATTAAATGCATGGTTATCGCGCTGGAACGGTGAAGGTTATATCTATTGAGGTAATGCATCAGGCGGCATGATGGCCAGATTTGTCGCCCTGCTCATCACCATTGTCTGCCTGCTGAGCACAAACACATTGTTTGGCGCTGTGGCAGGGCAGACGCTCCTAGAGAAAACATCGTTACGTGCGCTGCAAATTCGCTGAAATCTTCCTTCACCCAATTATGGAAATAAGCCTCCGGCGAGAAACTCGAGCGAGTATTTGCATGCTGGATGGTGAGGGGAATGAACTTTCCAACAGATCGAAAACAACGTGAACTCGCAACACAATTTAACTGGCAGAGCGCGTAAACATAGCTAACTCCGTTAAAACAGACGAAATGCTCGAGTAAATCGCACTTGGTAAACAGCGAAGACGTGAAATAACACTGCCAGATAAGCGGCCGAACAGAGCCGTAAAGCCAGCTCCAGGAGACGTAACGCTGGATGGCCAGACAGCGAGATGGCTACAATAAGATGGCTATGTAGAAGACTACATAGATGCCGGCTAGCACGACTAGACAGCAGGCAGTTTCAAGCAGCGTAAAGCCGGCCCACTGCTGCGTTAGAAGCGGGCAACGCGGTACACAGGACAGGATGAGCGCCATAACACCGGTCTATACCTCCGTCCTAGCACCGGGCCATACCTGGAAAACCAAAACAGGCTCCTTTCGGGCTGTCGCACAACTATTTCGACCCAAACTGAACTGCGGTTATAAGCCCACCTCAACCCATCACAAGCCCATCACAAGCCCATCTCAACCCATCACAAACCCATCTCAACCCATCACAAACCCATCTCAACCCATCACAACTCATCTGAACCCATCACAAACCCATCACAAACCCATCTGAACCCATCACAAACCCACCTCAACCCATCACAAACCCATCACAAACCCATCTCAACCCATCACAAACCCACCTCAACCCATCACAAACCCATCACAAACCCCATCACAACTCATCTGAACCCATCACAAACCCATCTGAACCCATCACAAGCCCATCACAAACCCATCTCAACCCATCACAAACCCATCACAAACCCATCACAACCCATCTGAACCCATCACAAACCCATCTCAACCCATCACAAACCGATCACAAACCCATCACAAACCCATCTCAACCCATCACAAACCCATCACAACCCATCCCAACCCATCACAAACCCATCTCAACCCATCACAAACCCATATCAACCGATCACAAACCCATCTCAACCCATCACAAACTCATCTCAACCCATCACAAACCCATCACAAACCCATATAAACCGATCACAAACCCATCTCAACCCATCACAAACCCATATAAACCGATCACAAACCCATCTCAACCCATCACAAACCCATCTCAACCCATCACAAACCCATCTCTACCCATCACAAACCCATCACAAACCCATCACAAACCCATCACAAATCCATCTCAAACCCATCTCAACCCATCTCAACCCATCACAAACCCATCTCTACCCATCACAAACCCATCACAAACCCATCACAAACCCATCACAAACCCATCACAAACCCATCACAAACCCATCTCAACCCATCACAAACCCATCTCAACTCATCTCAACTCATCTCAACTCATCTCAACTCATCTCAACTCATCTCAACTCATCTCAACTCATCTCAACTCATCTCAACTCATCTCAACTCATCTCAACTCATCTCAACTCATCTCAACTCATCTCAACTCATCTCAACTCATCACAAACCCATCACAAACCCACCTCGCCCCATCACATACGCCCATGACCGAACTGTAATACACCCCTGTCGACCTTTACCAACCATGTACAAACTGCTTCATTCGCGCAAAGCCATCCGCTCCGGTTCGCCGAAACCCGAACTATCCTACTACAAACGTGTATGTCAGGGTTACACACCCATGCGGGCTGATACCCTGCGCCCTCTCATCAGAACCAGACACATTTGCCGCCGGCGCGAGATGACCAGCCTCGTCGAAACGCCCCTAAACGTTTAATAACCACCTCACGGGTTCCGGCTGGCCAACAGCCGTGTCCTTTCTCCAGACTGGGTGGTCGGCAGACTTGTATTCAACTCGATCAATCGACTCAAGTTACTCCCGTCGTGTGGTCAGCCCTTCGGGTACTGATAGCGATCAGGGTTCGCTGGCACACCGTACGCTAGCTGTGATGCAAATTGTATACGTAGGTTGGGTATGCTAACACGCATGTCTAGATACTAAACTTGCACCTCAGCTAGCGTACGGTCTGGTGGCGAATCATGATCCTTATCAGTACCCGAAGGGCTGAACACACGACGGGAGTAACTTGAGTCGATTGATTGAATTGAATACAAGTCTGGTGGTCGGACTGTTTTTTTTTTAACGGTCACACACCAAACGCCTTATTAACCCTCGCCCTACGGCGGGGGGCCTGACAGGCGCCCCCCCCTGAGGTTTTTCTTGAATAACTCTTTACACATGCGGTGCATCTTTCTGAAATTTTCGGTAGCTGAGTTTACAACAATTATACGTAGGCTGTACAAAATTTAATTGAAATTGGTTAAGTAGTTTGGGAGATAATCATGTTTTGATGACGTCATATTGGTAATTTGTTTTCGAAATATTTAAAAAATCGTAGAAAACAGAGTTTTAAAGCAAATTCCGAACGCAATGCACCACAGATACAACATGGCATTCTCTTTCAAATGGCAATCTCGGATTTGCAAAATTTTGGGTTTTTGACCCCTAAAATAAATAAAAACTGATTTGTTTTGGAAAAATCTCCACAAAATCAAAATTTTCAAAGATGTTAGAAAAGCCGGAATATATGTAAGAGTACTGAGTATGGACAATACCCATACCAAATATCAAAGCAATATCTTCATTTTTGACTGAGTGATGGCTCCCTAAGTGTAAGAGACTGATGACGTCATTTTTTTTTAAATAACTTTTTTGACTTTTTTTATAAGATACGAACAAATAATTACCTTTTCTGTATTTCTGAGCAAAAACTGATCTAGGAACATGCCTTTTTATTTACATTTATCAATTTCTAATTTTGAGGTTTTCTGAAGAGCAAAATCGCTGTTCTGGACGTGGTAAATCCGAGGTCATTCACTTGACCTGGAAGTTCACCCGTTGACCTGAAACCTAAAAATCGCATACTGTTAGAATCCTCTCATGCCAGGCAACATGCTGGTTCTTACCGCATTGCTCTAAGTTGCTTGGTTTGAAGTTGACAGGGGGACTCCCCCCCCCCCCCCCCCGTAGGGCGAAGGTGAAAAAGCTCCCGTAGGGCGAGGGTTAACAGAAGAGAACGGAGACCGCAGGCGGTGGAAGTCGACGGTGGACGACAGTGTACAGTGGACGATGGACGGTGGACGGTCGACGGTGATAGGCGTTAAACAGTGAGAGGTGAACCGGGGTAGCCCGCGCCGTGCCGGCGCTAAGCACCACCTTCACCGTGCCGGTTGTGGGGGGGGGGGGGGGGGGGGGACCTCCATATAACTCATAAACTAAAAGGGCTAGAACGACGCGGAAAAAGGCGTTCGAAAACCTTTTTTAAAAGGCGCCTTGTCGAGACAAGCACATTCGAAGGTACTCCGGATATTTTTTCTAAGTCAATATTGAGGTCGCCAGAGGTCATCAAAGGTCAGATTTTCCAGTTTTAGGACTTCGATTCGAACAGCCTCAAATATCTCGGGAACTATGATAGCTAGGAACAAACGAAAAAAACATCGAAAGCTCTTGAAAATGCAATCCCACTTGGCTCCTTATATTTTAGCTTAGGTCAATAGTTTAGTCTTCAGAGCTCATCAAATGTAAAAAATGCTATTTTTTACAAAACAGTTTTTCACAAATAGCTTTTTAACAAATAACGACAAGGCAATAATTTTGACACCATCGTGTTTGTCTCCTCAAGGCGCGTCGACTCATTTCAGTATTGACAAGGTTAGGTCAACTTAAAAATTCGACCTCAGGTCAAGGTCAAGTGGTGATCCAAGTAGATCATGTTCCATATGGTGAGACGTGCCTCGACGAGACAAACACATTGGTGTCGGTTTCACTTCTCTATCGTCATTATGTCGAGGGTTATTGAAGAAAAAAACTGTTGGTGACCTCGGATCACCTCGGCTGACCCTGTAGGAGTCACTGAACAAAAATTGCACCTAGGTCATCAATAATGGACTATAATAACATGATCCAGAAGGAATTAAACTGCAATCTTACGTATCCTCGGAATAGGAAGCATTTGAATATTTCGCCATTGACTTATAAAGGGGAGGTCACGAAATTGACCCGACCTTAGGTCGCTGATATAAAAAATCCAAGATAGAAGAATTGTAGATATATATGACCTTATGAAATCCTGTAAGTGTAAAACCGATCATCCAAAAACTGTGACTGTGATACGACCACAAGCTTTTTTTTGGATGTGGGGTCACGTGACCTGGTCTGGTGATCTGACCTGAGATGACCCGAGGTATTTTTTTACATAATGTGGGCAATTGATGCCCGAACAGCTGTGCCAAAAACGGCGGCGCTGCGCGCCGCCGTTTTTCCGCTATCCTCAAAAAACCTGAGGGGGGCGGGGGGTCTACCCCCCGGCACGGCGCGGGGTAGTGTACGGTCAGCAGTGAACGGTGGGAAGTAGACGACAGTGAGACTATACACTCTGAACAGTGGACAGTGAATAGTGAACAGCCAACGGAGCCCTCACCTGCCCGGCTTGCCCTGGTGCTGGGCCAGCCGTGACTTGACCTCGTCGTAAGTGAGGAACGCCACGTAGCCGGGGTGGGTGACGGCCAGCACCTGCCAGTTGTTCAGGAGTGTCGACCACGGCTGGAACAACCTGTCCAACGAGAGCAAGACGCTGCTGAACACAGACGACCATGGCCGGAACAACCTCTCCAACGGCAGACAGACACTGCAGTATACACTATACAGTAGTGTGTCACCAAATCACAGTGCATGGTGGCCCTATGATATTAGTATGCCCTGAGCATGTGCAAACA
>JAXIVJ010002507.1:45000-92500 GCA_036785665.1 Chirona hameri
GCCGGCCTCCGGCCACCAGGTCTGGGTTACTGGTGTCACGCTCACGGGAACCCTCCTATTAATCCACCCTCACCACGTCTGGGTTACTGGTGTCACGGGAACCCTCCTATTAATCCGCCCTCACCAGGTCTGGGTTACTGGTGTCACGGGAACCCTCCTATTAATCCGCCCTCACCACGTCTGGGTTACTGGTGTCACGGGAACCCTCCTATTAATCCGCCCTCACCACGTCTGGGTTACTGGTGTCACGGGAACCCTCCTATTAATCCGCCCTCACCAGGTCTGGGTTACTGGTGTCACGGGAACCCTCCTATTAATCCGCCCCCACCACGTCTGGGTTACTGGTGTCACGGGAACCCTCCTATTAATCCGCCCCACCAGGTCTGGGTTACTGGTGTCACGGGAACCCTCCTATTAATCCACCCTCACCAGGTCTGGGTTACTGGTGTCACGGGAACCCTCCTATTAATCCGCCCTCACCAGGTCTGGGTTACTGGTGTCCCCGGAATCATATTAATCCGCCCTCACCAGGTATGGGTTACTGGTGTCACGGGAACCCTCCTATTAATCCGCCCTCACCAGGTCTGGGTTACTGGTGTCACGGGAACCCTCCTATTAATCCGCCCTCACCAGGTCTGGGTTACTGGTGTCCCCGGAATCCTATTAATCCGCCCCCACCAGGTCTGGGTTACTGGTGTCACGGGAACCCCCCTATTAATCCGCCCCCACCAGGTCTGGGTTACTGGTGTCACGGGAACCCTCCTATTAATCCGCCCTCACCACGTCTGGGTTACTGGTGTCACGGGAACCCTCCTATTAATCCGCCCTCACCAGGTATGGGTTACTGGTGTCACGGGAACCCTCCTATTAATCCGCCCCCACCAGGACTGGGTTACTGGTGTCACGGGAACCCTCCTATTAATCCGCCCTCACCAGGTCTGGGTTACTGGTGTCACGGGAACCCCCCTATTAATCCGCCCTCACCACGTCTGGGTTACTGGTGTCACGGGAACCCTCCTATTAATCCGCCCCCACCAGGTCTGGGTTACTGGTGTCACGGGAACCCTCCTATTAATCCGCCCTCACCAGGTCTGGGTTACTGGTGTCACGGGAACCCTCCTATTAATCCGCCCTCACCAGGTCTGGGTTACTGGTGTCACGGGAACCCTCCTATTAATCCGCCCTCACCAGGTCTGGGTTACTGGTGTCACGGGAACCCTCCTATTAATCCGCCCTCACCAGGTCTGGGTTACTGGTGTCACGGGAACCCCCCTATTAATCCGCCCTCACCAGGTCTGGGTTACTGGTGTCCCCGGAATCCTATTAATCCGCCCCCACCAGGTCTGGGTTACTGGTGTCACGGGAACCCTCCTATTAATCCGCCCTCACCAGGTCTGGGTTACTGGTGTCACGGGAACCCTCCTATTAATCCACCCTCACCACGTCTGGGTTACTGGTGTCACGGGAACCCTCCTATTAATCCGCCCTCACCACGTCTGGGTTACTGGTGTCACGGGAACCCTCCTATTAATCCGCCCTCACCAGGTCTGGGTTACTGGTGTCCCCGGAATCCTATTAATCCGCCCTCACCAGGTCTGGGTTACTGGTGTCCCCGGAATCCTATTAATCCGCCCTCACCACGTCTGGGTTACTGGTGTCCCCGGAATCCTATTAATCCGCCCTCACCAGGTCTGGGTTACTGGTGTCCCCGGAATCCTATTAATCCGCCCTCACCACGTCTGGGTTACTGGTGTCCCCGGAATCCTATTAATCCGCCCTCACCACGTCTGGGTTACTGGTGTCCCCGGAATCCTATTAATCCGCCCTCACCAGGTCTGGGTTACTGGTGTCACGGGAACCCTCCTATTAATCCGCCCTCACCAGGTCTGGGTTACTGGTGTCCCCGGAATCCTATTAATCCGCCCTCACCACGTCTGGGTTACTGGTGTCCCCGGAATCCTATTAATCCGCCCTCACCAGGTCTGGGTTACTGGTGTCACGGGAACCCTCCTATTAATCCGCCCTCACCAGGTCTGGGTTACTGGTGTCCCCGGAATCCTATTAATCCGCCCCCACCAGGTCTGGGTTACTGGTGTCACGGGAACCCTCCTATTAATCCGCCCCCACCAGGTCTGGGTTACTGGTGTCACGGGAACCCTCCTATTAATCCGCCCTCACCAGGTCTGGGTTACTGGTGTCCCCGGAATCCTATTAATCCGCCCCACCAGGTCTGGGTTACTGGTGTCACGGGAACCCTCCTATTAATCCGCCCCCACCAGGTCTGGGTTACTGGTGTCACGGGAACCCTCCTATTAATCCGCCCTCACCAGGTCTGGGTTACTGGTGTCACGGGAACCCTCCTATTAATCCGCCCCCACCAGGACTGGGTTACTGGTGTCACGGGAACCCTCCTATTAATCCGCCCCCACCAGGTCTGGGTTACTGGTGTCACGGGAACCCTCCTATTAATCCGCCCTCACCAGGTCTGGGTTACTGGTGTCACGGGAACCCTCCTATTAATCCGCCCTCACCAGGTCTGGGTTACTGGTGTCACGGGAACCCTCCTATTAATCCGCCCCCACCAGGTCTGGGTTACTGGTGTCACGGGAACCCTCCTATTAATCCACCCCCACCAGGTCTGGGTTACTGGTGTCACGGGAACCCTCCTATTAATCCACCCTCACCAGGACTGGGTTACTGGTGTCACGGGAACCCTCCTATTAATCCGCCCTCACCAGGTCTGGGTTACTGGTGTCACGGGAACCCTCCTATTAATCCGCCCTCACCAGGTCTGGGTTACTGGTGTCACGGGAACCCTCCTATTAATCCGCCCTCACCAGGTATGGGTTACTGGTGTCACGGGAACCCTCCTATTAATCCACCCTCACCAGGTCTGGGTTACTGGTGTCACGGGAACCCTCCTATTAATCCGCCCTCACCAGGTCTGGGTTACTGGTGTCACGGGAACCCTCATATTAATCCGCCCCCACCAGGTATGGGTTACTGGTGTCACGGGAACCCTCATATTAATCCGCCCCCACCAGGTCTGGGTTACTGGTGTCACGGGAACCCTCCTATTAATCCGCCCTCACCAGGTCTGGGTTACTGGTGTCACGGGAACCCTCCTATTAATCCGCCCTCACCAGGTCTGGGTTACTGGTGTCACGGGAACCCTCCTATTAATCCGCCGTCACCAGGTCTGGGTTACTGGTGTCACGGGAACCCTCCTATTAATCCGCCCTCACCAGGTCTGGGTTACTGGTGTCACGGGAACCCCCTTATTAATCCACCCTCACCAGGTCTGGGTTACTGGTGTCACGGGAACCCTCCTGTTAATCCGCCCTCACCAGGTCTGGGTTACTGGTGTCACGGGAACCCCGTTATTAATCCACCCTCACCAGGTCTGGGTTACTGGTGTCACGGGAACCCTCCTATTAATCCGCCCCCACCAGGTCTGGGTTACTGGTGTCACGGGAACCCTCCTATTAATCCGCCCTCACCAGGTCTGGGTTACTGGTGTCACGGGAACCCTCCTATTAATCCGCCCTCACCAGGTCTGGGTTACTGGTGTCACGGGAACCCTCCTATTAATCCGCCCTCACCACGTCTGGGTTACTGGTGTCACGGGAACCCCCTATTAATCCGCCCTCACCAGGTCTGGGTTACTGGTGTCACGGGAACCCTCCTATTAATCCGCCCTCACCAGGTCTGGGTTACTGGTGTCACGGGAACCCTCCTATTAATCCGCCCTCACCACGTCTGGGTTACTGGTGTCACGGGAACCCTCCTATTAATCCGCCCTCACCAGGTCTGGGTTACTGGTGTCCCCGGAATCCTATTAATCCGCCCTCACCAGGTCTGGGTTACTGGTGTCCCCGGGAACCCTCCTATTAATCCGCCCTCACCAGGTCTGGGTTACTGGTGTCCCCGGAATCCTATTAATCCGCCCTCACCACGTCTGGGTTACTGGTGTCACGGGAACCCCCCTATTAATCCGCCCTCACCAGGTCTGGGTTACTGGTGTCACGGGAACCCCCCTATTAATCCGCCCTCACCAGGTCTGGGTTACTGGTGTCCCCGGAATCCTATTAATCCGCCCTCACCAGGTCTGGGTTACTGGTGTCACGGGAACCCCCTATTAATCCGCCCTCACCAGGTCTGGGTTACTGGTGTCCCGGGAACCCTCCTATTGATCCGCCCTTTGACATTCAGAATGCTAATGGTCTTGGAACTATGCATCTAATTGTAATTTTATCTGACGTATTGGCAGCTTCAGAAGTCATTGGCGGGAGCCTACAGAATCCTGATATATTTAAAAGGGAAACAGGATACATGTTTTCAGGCAAACGGATTAAAAAGGCTCCAGGATTCAGGAATCCTGGCAAGTGGCAATGAATGTGGGGAAAACACCAACGAGGCACGTTAAGTTTAATTCGACATCGGCTAATTCACGTTAATATAAAAAGAATGAGCTTCGATGTATGACAAAGAAACGCTTTTGGACACTGAAAGAAGAACGACATCCCTTAACATACGACAAACGACATCCCTTAACAAACGACAAACGACATCCCTTAACACACGACAAACGACATCCCTTAACAAACGACAAACGACATCCCTTAACAAACGACAAACGACATCCCTTAACACACGACAAACGACATCCCTTAACAAACGACAAACGACATCCCTTAACAAACGACAAACGACATCCCTTAACACACGACAAACGACATCCCTTAACAAACGACAAACGACATCCCTTAACACACGACAAACGACATCCCTTAATTAACGACAAACGACATCCCTTAACACACGAAAAACGACATCCCTTAACACACGACAAACGACATTCCTTAACACACGACAAACGACATCTCTTAACACACCACAAACGACATCCCTTAACACACGACAAACGACATTCCTTAACACACGACAAACGACATTCCTTAACACACGACAAACGACATCCCTTAACACACGACAAACGACATCCCTTAACACACGACAAACGACATTCCTTAACACACGACAAACGACATACCTTAACACACGACAAACGACATCCCTTAACACACGACAAACGACATCCCTTAACACACGACAAACGACATCCCTTAACACACGACAAACGACATCCCTTAACACACGACAAACGACATCCCTTAACACACGACAAACGACATCCCTTAACACACGACAAACGACATCCCTTAACACACGACAAACGACATCCCTTAACACACGACAAACGACATCCCTTAACACACGACAAACGACATCCCTTAACACACGACAAACGACATCCCTTAACACACGACAAACGACATCCCTTAACACACGACAAACGACATCCCTTAACACACGACAAACGACATCCCTTAACACACGACAAACGACATCCCTTAACACACGACAAACGACATCCCTTAACAAACGACAAACGACACCCCTTAACACACGACAAACGACATCCCTTAACACACGACAAACGACATCCCTTAACACACGACAAACGACATCCCTTAACACACGACAAACGACATCCCTTAACACACGACAAACATCCCTTAACACACGACAAACGACATCCCTTAACACACGACAAACGACATCCCTTAACAAACGACAAACGACATCCCTTAACACACGACAAACGACATCCCTTAACCCGCGCGGCGCTGGGGTCTCCATCCGAACGCGCCGCGCTGGGGGGGTACATTTTACCCCCCCCCCCCCTCTTATCTCCCGAACCAATAATCGCAGCGAGACGCGCAAGGCGGCGATCGGAAGCTCTCGATGGGAAGATTCTAAGTAATTCTTAAAATTTTATTTAAAAGGTCACATATCAGGTCAGGGTCAGGTCAAAGGTCAAAACCACCTGTTTTCGAGATTATTGGCTGCAGAGACCGGACTATCAACAGCAGCGCGCCGAAACTGTGCCAAAACACTTCTAAATATAAGGAGAGGGTAATGCTTGAGTATGAATATCATACTAAGTACAGGTCAAGGTCAAAGTCAGGTCACAAAAGGTCACACTGTGAAAAAGTAATATGAAACCCATGTGACACATGTCTCATGGGTTATTTCAGACGTAGAATCCAAAAATAATGGTTATTTTGACATTTGACCTCAAGGTCAGGTCAAGATCAGGCCAAAAAGGTCAAATTTTGAAATCCAAAATTTGCAATAACCGACACATGTTTACGGTTCAGTTTTGCCACAGCAATCCAATGGTGCAATTTGTTTTGTGTACGATGTCTAGAAATGTCAAAATTTTCGTTTTTTTTTAATGCGTCCATCACATTGAACACTTATTAGTGTCATTTGGGGGTCAAAAATATAGATATTTGTTTGAAATTTGGAATAGTCACTCATTAGAGATGGTTATCTGACATATCTTCCGGTTTTTTTAAAATTCTTACAATTTTGGATTTGGTAAACTTTGAAAAAATACAAACGATTTTTTGCATTTTGGGGATCAGAAAATCAAAATTGTGCAAATCCGAGATAGCCATCTTGTAGAGAATGTCATTTCCTTCCTTTTGACGTGCTTTGTTTGCAATTTGCTTCAATACTCGCTGTTCTATCATCGATCAAAGTTGCGTCCATTTTGGACCGAAAATGGCGTTACATGTCACTAAAACGCTATTTTCGCAAAAACTTCTCGACCGATTTTCTCCAAAATTTATCTGAAGACGTCAAATCGATGCCAGATAAGGTACTGAAAGTTTCACGTCGATGTCTAGTGTAGTTTTGAATCTATAGCGAAAACCCGGGGGGGGGGGGTAAAATTTACCCCCCCCCAGCGCCGCGCGGGTTAACGCTTGACGACATACAGAAAGCGTCCAAAGACTTCAAAGCACAGAAGTTTCTCAGAATGTGATGTGTAAACCAACAGTCCACACAGCAACGGCTCTAAAAACCCGCATCTGCAGATAAGGAAACATAACAGGGGGTGGGCCATACAGGTCCAATAGGTACCCTCCACACAATGTCCCGCATCCACTGGAGGTAGGCCAACAATGGATACAAGTGAGAAGCCTATGAAGCAGAGAAGCCTCTCTAGCCTAGAAGCCTCTCTAAGTGAGAAGAGAAGCATACATACAGACAAGATAGTAAATATGGTAAGTATGCGATCATTAGCGCAGCGTAACAAAGTAGCATCATTTCAGCAGCGCAAGCTTAACTCAGCTTAAAACTCGCCGCGATAGTCGGAACAGTTTCTGAAATATTACAGCGCCCACTCACTCGTGGCAAGCTGCTGATATCCAGCCGATATCTGGCCTTAGACCGCTAATTTGGGCAATGTGGCCACTGGCGAACAGCTGTGGCGTGGTTGAGCTGCCCGACACTTCACACAGGCCGGCGACAAGCAGGTGTGTCCCGGCTGTGTCCCGGCTGTGTCCCGGCTGTGTCCCGGCTGTGTCCCGGCTGTGTCCCGGCTGTCCCGGCTGTGTCCCGGCTGTGTCCCGGCTGTGTCCCGGCTGTGTCCCGGCTGTCCCGGCTGTGTCCCGGCTGTGTCCCGGCTGTATCCCGTCTGTGTCCCGGCTGTGTCCCGGCTGTGTCCCGGCTATGTCCCGACTATGATCCTGAATCCTGTGATCCTGTAGCGGCTGTGCAGCTGAATTCATGCTACGAAAAACATCACATATCAGGCATATCAAAAGCTTTAGAAAAACTACATGCGAATGCCCTCGAGCCTGCGGTCCCGGGGCTTCCCAGTCAGGCAACACGCCGGCATATTTTGCAACTGGCAGCTTCCGTCACACACAAGTCACCGCAAACCCAGTCTAGTCACCAGGGGCGGATCCAGAAAATATTCAAGGGGGGTCATCAATTGCAGTGGTGCCCCTACCTATACCCAAATTTGAAAACTCAACGGATTTGGTCCACTATATTTTTAGGGTGCCCCTATTTCAGCATTTTTTTTAAATTGACAACGTTGGCTATAGGTATTTGCAATATCAGTCGTACCCTTTCTATCATTTAAAGTGCCGTGGATGGTGCTAAAATATATTATTTGTACAGTCATGGGCGGCCCTGCAGACGGCTGATGAAGAATTGACCAATAGGGCAGTCGAGGTTCGTGACCAGGGGGAGGGGGGGGGGGGGGGGGGGGGTTGAAAGCCGTTTTTTACCAGCAGTAAATCTTATGCATGTGATAAACTGTTATTGCGCCGCGAAGCGGCGCCAAAATTTGAGGTTTTGAGCGGGTTGGAGAACCAATTTTTGCTATTGGAACCAGCATGCAGGGTAAACACAGGGAAATATGTCTGGAGCAAAAGGTGGTGTCAAAGGACATAAAAAGGCCCCCCATTTAAGGCCAAAAGTGGGGCCATGGCCCCATATCCCCCCTGCGGCCGCCAGTGTGTAGTCTATAATAGACCCTTGTGTACTGGAAAAGAACACGGATTGATTTGCGCCGCGTAGCGGCGTGTATTTTTTTGCTTTATTTTGTTTTTGCCTGGATAACTAGGCCCTAAAAATCGAAAGGTTCTATAATCTATATGCATCAGCCCAAGGGGCCCCTCGAGTTCGATACGTTGTTGCCTCTGGTATAAGGCACGTTGGTGCCCCTTCATAGCCCAAGGGACGAGAGGCATGAAGGAACATTTTTTTGTCATAATTTAGCAATTTTAATTTAGCATCATTTCGCTATTTTTTTTCTTCAGCGACCAATGCTTGTGATTTCATGGCGGCACCAGACCAGACCATTGTTTTCCCTCCTAGATTCAAGGAGGCACAGTGCCCCGGTAACTCCCCTCGCCCCACAGTGCAGCATACCGGCGCGGTGGTGCCCTTGGTTCACCGGCGCGGTGGTGTCCCTGGTACACTGGCGCGGTGGTGCCCTAGGTTCAAAGAACACTGAATGATTTGCGCTGCGTAGCGGCGCGATTTTTTTGCTTTATTTTGGTGGTGCCCCAGCGCTGTGGTGCCCCCAATGCGCGGTGGTGCCCCCACGGCCCGGTGCCCCCCCCCCCCCGGCGCGGTGGTACCCTTGGTTCAAAGAACACTGAATTATTTGCGCCGCGTATCGGCGCAGATTTTTTCCTTTATTTTGGTGCTGCTCCACGGCCCGGTGGTGTCCCCACGGCGCGGTGGTGCCCCCATAGCGCGGTGGTGCCCCCACAGCGCGGTGGTGCCCCCACAGCGCGGTGGTGCCCCCACAGCGCGGTGGTGCCCCCACAGCGCGGTGGTGCCCCCATGGCCCAAGGGGGGGGGGGGGGGGGGGGTCATGACCCCCGTGACCCCCCCCCCCCCCCTGGATCCGCCACTGCTAGTCACCCGTCGTATCTGTAACACGCAAGTCACCGCAACCCCAGTCTAGTCGTCGGTCATTTCCGACTAGTGATGTCATTTGCATCTTTTGTTAAACATGACCGAACCGATACCAACTTTTGCAAAGCTTTGAAAGCCAAATCCCAAACCAACTTTTCCCAGACCGAAATATACCAAAATTTGACCGATTTGGAAAATTCACGTCAAATGACCAGACAAGAACATTTGGGATACATTGCAGTATTTTTCAGAAGGAAAATATCACAGTTTGAACATCAGAAAAAAATGGTATGCCAGGCAAGACCATCAATGTAATTCTTCCATACAAATTACAAATGCATCATTCATCCTTAATTCAAGGCACATAACATGCAGAAAATACATCAGACTTTGATAATTGTTATGCACATATTTTGGAGCTCAAAGGCATCTCAGGCATCTCAAAGGCAAAAGGAAGACTCAGTAGTTGCACTTACTATTTAAGAAGCACTTATCATTCAAACCCCACACATACAGATGAACAGCGTACAAATAGTAAGCCTATTATGTGGTCTGATGTTTATGTAACATGTACCATCATTCACACTTGCTTACACGCCTTACTAGTAAGTAGTAGCCCTCCCACCTTCCGACGCAAGAAAACTTCAATTACAACCATGAACCACGTACCATCACCCAATTTGGCATTCTACCAGGCAGCAGCCTCTTGTTCTATTACCCTGGCAGCAACGATGCGCTATTACACGAAACATAAGCGCCAAAACAGACAACAGCTTTGATGGCTACCATATCGATAGGAGCTCCATATCACGAAATTTCCCTGCCAATCGTCAAGTTTTTTGCTGAAGTGAAGTCAAATGATTTAAATTAGTTGGCATGTTTATATTCTTTATTTGTTGTCATCTGTGATCAACAGTAGTCTCTCTCAAAATAATTGCTGACAACCAAAGATAATTCCCATTAAATAATTGTTTAAATACATACATACGGTGGCTGAAGCCAAGTGTGTGTGTGTGTGTGTGGGGGGGGGGGGGGGGCTGAAGCTCCCTCAATTGAATAGGATCTTACACCCCTGCGACGTGGAAATGGGCTCAGTCGGTTACGGATAAAATTTCCTTCGTTTTCCCTTCGACACACCGCTGCTCCGAAAGGAAAACGAAGGCAATTTCATCCGTAACATGCAGGGGCGTCGCCGACGGGAGGGTCAGGGGACGGTCCCCCGACTCCCCAGCCCCCCCCCCCCCTCTCAGGAGGGGTGGTTGACCCTCCCCCACACCATTTTTTGCGGGGGAAGTTAACAATGTATCGCAAAAATTGTCTTTGCAGCAAAGTTCAGCCATCCACAGTCAAAAGGTGGAAATTTCGCGCCGCTTCGCGGCATGACAAGTTTCGCAATTGCTTATACAAATTTGGAAAATGCGAAAATGAATTCCACCAGGGCCCACTCCCTTCATAAAATATTAACTTTCAAGCGGGCTACATGCTTAGCTAGTCTGCCGAGTTCCGAAAAAGGCGACGCGAACGCAAATACGCGGACATCGGCACCCGGAAGCTGCTCCAGCGGTGCCCAGCTTGCTGGACCGAAGAGCTAATAGTGGCAGGCCAGTACCATCTCCCCAAGCCATCTCCCCCAGGCTCCTCCCGATCCAAAGGGACCATTTATGCGCGGAAAAGTAGTTCTGCCCCTTACTGCTTTCAACCCATTTGCACTGTTACTAGTTGTTTGTTACAGTTTGGTTCATATGTATACAGTTATTATTATCATATGTACTATTGAGCGCTGACTGCCACCGGTCATCGTGATTCACTATCCGAGGCTAATGTATACAGTTATTATTATCATATGTACTATTGAGCGCTGACTGCCACCGGTCATCGTGATTCACTATCCGAGGCTAATGTATACAGTTATTATTATCATATGTACTATTGAGCGCAGACTGCCACCGGTCATCGTGATTCACTATCCGAGGCTAATGTATACAGTTATTATTATCATATGTACTATTGAGCGCTGACTGCCACCGGTCATCGTGATTCACTATCCGAGGCTAATGTATACAGTTATTATTATCATATGTACTATTGAACGCTGACTGCCACCGGTCATCGTGATTCACTATCCGAGGCTAATGTATACAGTTATTATTATCATATGTACTATTGAGCGCAGACTGCCACCGGTCATCGTGATTCACTATCCGAGGCTAATGTATACAGTTATTATTATCATATGTACTATTGAACGCTGACTGCCACCGGTCATCGTGATTCACTATCCGAGGCTAATGTATACAGTTATTATTATCATATGTACTATTGAGCGCAGACTGCCACCGGTCATCGTGATTCACTATCCGAGGCTAATGTATACAGTTATTATTATCATATGTACTATTGAACGCTGACTGCCACCGGTCATCGTGATTCACTATCCGAGGCTAATGTATACAGTTATTATTATCATATGTACTATTGAACGCTGACTGCCACCGGTCATCGTGATTCACTATCCGAGGCTAATGTATACAGTTATTATTATCATATGTACTATTGAGCGCTGACTGCCACCGGTCATCGTGATTCACTATCCGAGGCTAATGTATACAGTTATTATTATCATATGTACTATTGAGCGCTGACTGCCACCGGTCATCGTGATTCACTATCCGAGGCTAATGTATACAGTTATTATTATCATATGTACTATTGAGCGCTGACTGCCACCGGTCATCGTGATTCACTATCCGAGGCTAATGTATACAGTTATTATTATCATATGTACTATTGAACGCTGACTGCCACCGGTCATCGTGATTCACTATCCGAGGCTAATGTATACAGTTATTATTATCATATGTACTATTGAGCGCTGACTGCCACCGGTCATCGTGATTCACTATCCGAGGCTAATGTATACAGTTATTATTATCATATGTACTATTGAGCGCTGACTGCCACCGGTCATCGTGATTCACTATCCGAGGCTAATGTATACAGTTATTATTATCATATGTACTATTGAGCGCTGACTGCCACCGGTCATCGTGATTCACTATCCGAGGCTAATGTATACAGTTATTATTATCATATGTACTATTGAGCGCTGACTGCCACCGGTCATCGTGATTCACTATCCGAGGCTAATGTATACAGTTATTATTATCACATGTACTATTGAGCGCTGACTGCCACCGGTCATCGTGATTCACTATCCGAGGCTAATGTATACAGTTATTATTATCATATGTACTATTGAGCGCTGACTGCCACCGGTCATCGTGATTCACTATCCGAGGCTAATGTATACAGTTATTATTATCATATGTACTATTGAGCGCTGACTGCCACCGGTCATCGTGATTCACTATCCGAGGCTAATGTATACAGTTATTATTATCATATGTACTATTGAGCGCTGACTGCCACCGGTCATCGTGATTCACTATCCGAGGCTAATGTATACAGTTATTATTATCATATGTACTATTGAACGCTGACTGCCACCGGTCATCGTGATTCACTATCCGAGGCTAATGTATACAGTTATTATTATCATATGTACTATTGAGCGCTGACTGCCACCGGTCATCGTGATTCACTATCCGAGGCTAATGTATAGTTATTATTATCATATGTACTATTGAACGCTGACTGCCACCGGTCATCGTGATTCACTATCCGAGGCTAATGTATACAGTTATTATTATCATATGTACTATTGAACGCTGACTGCCACCGGTCATCGTGATTCACTATCCGAGGCTAATGTATACAGTTATTATTATCATATGTACTATTGAACGCTGACTGCCACCGGTCATCGTGATTCACTATCCGAGGCTAATGTATACAGTTATTATTATCATATGTACTATTGAGCGCTGACTGCCACCGGTCATCGTGATTCACTATCCGAGGCTAATGTATACAGTTATTATTATCATATGTACTATTGAACGCTGACTGCCACCGGTCATCGTGATTCACTATCCGAGGCTAATGTATACAGTTATTATTATCATATGTACTATTGAGCGCAGACTGCCACCGGTCATCGTGATATACTATCCGAGGCTAATGTATACAGTTATTATTATCATATGTACTATTGAGCGCTGACTGCCACCGGTCATCGTGATATACTATCCGAGGCTAATGTATACAGTTATTATTATCATATGTACTATTGAACGCTGACTGCCACCGGTCATCGTGATTCACTATCCGAGGCTAATGTATACAGTTATTATTATCATATGTACTATTGAGCGCTGACTGCCACCGGTCATCGTGATTCACTATCCGAGGCTAATGTATACAGTTATTATTATCATATGTACTATTGAACGCTGACTGCCACCGGTCATCGTGATTCACTATCCGAGGCTAATGTATACAGTTATTATTATCATATGTACTATTGAGCGCAGACTGCCACCGGTCATCGTGATATACTATCCGAGGCTAATGTATACAGTTATTATTATCATATGTACTATTGAGCGCTGACTGCCACCGGTCATCGTGATATACTATCCGAGGCTAATGTATACAGTTATTATTATCATATGTACTATTGAACGCTGACTGCCACCGGTCATCGTGATTCACTATCCGAGGCTAATGTATACAGTTATTATTATCATATGTACTATTGAACGCTGACTGCCACCGGTCATCGTGATTTACTATCCGAGGCTAATGTATACAGTTATTATTATCATATGTACTATTGAGCGCTGACTGCCACCGGTCATCGTGATATACTATCCGAGGCTAATGTATACAGTTATTATTATCATATGTACTATTGAACGCTGACTGCCACCGGTCATCGTGATTCACTATCCGAGGCTAATGTATACAGTTATTATTATCATATGTACTATTGAACGCTGACTGCCACCGGTCATCGTGATATACTATCCGAGGCTAATGTATACAGTTATTATTATCATATGTACTATTGAACGCTGACTGCCACCGGTCATCGTGATTCACTATCCGAGGCTAATGTATACAGTTATTATTATCATATGTACTATTGAGCGCAGACTGCCACCGGTCATCGTGATTCACTATCCGAGGCTAATGTATACAGTTATTATTATCATATGTACTATTGAACGCTGACTGCCACCGGTCATCGTGATTCACTATCCGAGGCTAATGTATACAGTTATTATTATCATATGTACTATTGAGCGCTGACTGCCACCGGTCATCGTGATTCACTATCCGAGGCTAATGTATAGTTATTATTATCATATGTACTATTGAGCGCTGACTGCCACCGGTCATCGTGATTCACTATCCGAGGCTAATGTATACAGTTATTATTATCATATGTACTATTGAACGCTGACTGCCACCGGTCATCGTGATTCACTATCCGAGGCTAATGTATACAGTTATTATTATCATATGTACTATTGAACGCTGACTGCCACCGGTCATCGTGATTCACTATCCGAGGCTAATGTATACAGTTATTATTATCATATGTACTATTGAACGCTGACTGCCACCGGTCATCGTGATTCACTATCCGAGGCTAATGTATACAGTTATTATTATCATATGTACTATTGAACGCTGACTGCCACCGGTCATCGTGATTCACTATCCGAGGCTAATGTATACAGTTATTATTATCATATGTACTATTGAACGCTGACTGCCACCGGTCATCGTGATATACTATCCGAGGCTAATGTATACAGTTATTATTATCATATGTACTATTGAACGCTGACTGCCACCGGTCATCGTGATTCACTATCCGAGGCTAATGTATACAGTTATTATTATCATATGTACTATTGAACGCTGACTGCCACCGGTCATCGTGATATACTATCCGAGGCTAATGTATACAGTTATTATTATCATATGTACTATTGAACGCTGACTGCCACCGGTCATCGTGATATACTATCCGAGGCTAATGTATACAGTTATTATTATCATATGTACTATTGAACGCTGACTGCCACCGGTCATCGTGATTCACTATCCGAGGCTAATGTATACAGTTATTATTATCATATGTACTATTGAGCGCTGACTGCCACCGGTCATCGTGATTTACTATCCGAGGCTAATGTATACAGTTATTATTATCATATGTACTATTGAGCGCAGACTGCCACCGGTCATCGTGATTTACTATCCGAGGCTAATGTATACAGTTATTATTATCATATGTACTATTGAGCGCAGACTGCCACCGGTCATCGTGATTTACTATCCGAGGCTAATGTATACAGTTATTATTATCATATGTACTATTGAGCGCAGACTGCCACCGGTCATCGTGATTTACTATCCGAGGCTAATGTATACAGTTATTATTATCATATGTACTATTGAGCGCAGACTGCCACCGGTCATCGTGATTTACTATCCGAGGCTAATGTATACAGTTATTATTATCATATGTACTATTGAGCGCAGACTGCCACCGGTCATCGTGATTTACTATCCGAGGCTAATGTATACAGTTATTATTATCATATGTACTATTGAGCGCAGACTGCCACCGGTCATCGTGATTCACTATCCGAGGCTAATGTATACAGTTATTATTATCATATGTACTATTGAGCGCAGACTGCCACCGGTCATCGTGATATACTATCCGAGGCTAATGTATACAGTTATTATTATCATATGTACTATTGAGCGCTGACTGCCACCGGTCATCGTGATTTACTATCCGAGGCTAATGTATACAGTTATTATTATCATATGTACTATTGAGCGCTGACTGCCACCGGTCATCGTGATTCACTATCCGAGGCTAATGTATACAGTTATTATTATCATATGTACTATTGAGCGCTGACTGCCACCGGTCATCGTGATTTACTATCCGAGGCTAATGTATACAGTTATTATTATCATATGTACTATTGAGCGCAGACTGCCACCGGTCATCGTGATTTACTATCCGAGGCTAATGTATACAGTTATTATTATCATATGTACTATTGAGCGCAGACTGCCACCGGTCATCGTGATTTACTATCCGAGGCTAATGTATACAGTTATTATTATCATATGTACTATTGAGCGCAGACTGCCACCGGTCATCGTGATTTACTATCCGAGGCTAATGTATACAGTTATTATTATCATATGTACTATTGAGCGCAGACTGCCACCGGTCATCGTGATTTACTATCCGAGGCTAATGTATACAGTTATTATTATCATATGTACTATTGAGCGCAGACTGCCACCGGTCATCGTGATTTACTATCCGAGGCTAATGTATACAGTTATTATTATCATATGTACTATTGAGCGCAGACTGCCACCGGTCATCGTGATTTACTATCCGAGGCTAATGTATACAGTTATTATTATCATATGTACTATTGAGCGCAGACTGCCACCGGTCATCGTGATTCACTATCCGAGGCTAATGTATACAGTTATTATTATCATATGTACTATTGAGCGCTGACTGCCACCGGTCATCGTGATTCACTATCCGAGGCTAATGTATACAGTTATTATTATCATATGTACTATTGAGCGCAGACTGCCACCGGTCATCGTGATTTACTATCCGAGGCTAATGTATACAGTTATTATTATCATATGTACTATTGAGCGCTGACTGCCACCGGTCATCGTGATTCACTATCCGAGGCTAATGTATACAGTTATTATTATCATATGTACTATTGAGCGCAGACTGCCACCGGTCATCGTGATTTACTATCCGAGGCTAATGTATACAGTTATTATTATCATATGTACTATTGAGCGCAGACTGCCACCGGTCATCGTGATTCACTATCCGAGGCTAATGTATACAGTTATTATTATCATATGTACTATTGAGCGCAGACTGCCACCGGTCATCGTGATTCACTATCCGAGGCTAATGTATACAGTTATTATTATCATATGTACTATTGAGCGCAGACTGCCACCGGTCATCGTGATTCACTATCCGACGCAAAATGTATACAGTTATTATTATCATATGTACTATTGAGCGCAGACTGCCACCGGTCATCGTGATTCACTATCCGAGGCTAATGTATACAGTTATTATTATCATATGTACTATTGAGCGCTGACTGCCACCGGTCATCGTGATGTACTATCCGAGGCTAATGTATACAGTTATTATTATCATATGTACTATTGAGCGCAGACTGCCACCGGTCATCGTGATTTACTATCCGACGCTAATGTATATGAAAACTGCCTTCATTTCAATATTGTTCATCATACCGAGATGTGTAACCAGGAAAAGGGGTTACCTGAGGCTTGGCTCCACTCACGGTCTGGTTCCAATATAACAATTTCTTTTCCACGACCTAAAATTAAAATTTCCACGCCACTTCGCGGCGTCATATCGGTGGCCATTATCATAACGAAGCCATCGTCATCGTATTCGGTTCCTCGTAACGCTGAATTGAATGTATAACATTTTTAGCTTCTTATCCTATACATGGCCCACCGCCTATATTTCTGGGTTTTATCAGGAAACCCGTTAAAAAAAATCGCGCCGCTTGACGGCGCTAAATAACAAGTACGTACTATAACATGGAAATCCAAAAAAATAAATATGCAAAGGGCTAAATACACGCAAAAAAATGGGATACATTTTTCGTCATTTCAGCCGACCCCCACTCAAAAATGCTCGGCGACGCTACTGGTTGTAATTGTTTTATTTATGCGACCTATTGCTGAAAAAAGAGGGGGAAATTGTCGACTGTGATACCGATAAATGACCAAAAAATTATGGCCTGACCGACCGATTACCAACTTGGTATCGGTATTTTTTTATATACACAAATTTCGGTTACCGATTGACAGAACTATTTCCGACGCAAGCTTTCGGCGGTCGATCTCCGGCGGCTCGCTGAGCCTCCGAACGCAATTACAGCCCCACACTGCCATCACTAATGCAAACCAGCATTCATACTTGAAACCCCAGGCACGAGCGAGATGAAAGTCGCATCAAATAGCAATGAAATGAATACACCAAGGGCGCAGCGTTGGCGGAGGGAATATATCCAAGCATGAGGCATGAGGCACATTAATCAGGCCTAAATCATAAATGAAATAATGCCAATCAGTCAGCAGAGGAACTGGTTACTTGTGCCGGCACAAGTCGCAGGTAGCCGTCTCAGTATTGCCGAAATTGTCACAGACACAAACCAACGGCTCTTCCCAGGAGGCATGGCCCTCCTCCAGACACTGGCAAGGCGATGGATGTCCCCATGCTGAGCTGGCGGGGGTTATTTGTCCGCCCTGAGCGTCAGCACACGGACAGGCTGAGGTGGTGTTCGGTAATAATTCCACAGGCAGAATAGCATACTATGGGCCTGAGGCGGTGTTCGTTCAGACGGCTTGAGACGGTGTTCGTTCAGACGGCTTGAGGCGGTGTTCGTTCAGACGGCCTGAGGCGGTGTTCGTTCAGACGGCCTGGGGCGGTGTTCGTTCAGACGGCCTGAGGTGGTGTTCGTTCAGACGGCCTTAGGCGGTGTTCGTTCAGACGGCCTGAGGCAGTGTTCGTTGAGACGGCCTGAGGCGGTGTTCGTTTAGACGGCCTGAGGCGGTGTTCGGTAAGACGGCCTGAGGCGGTGTTCGGTCGGACGGCCTGAGGCGGTGTTCGGTAAGACGGCCTGAGGCGGTGTTCGTTCAGACGGCCTGGGGCGGTGTTAGTTCAGACGGCCTGAGGTGGTGTTCGTTCAGACGGCCTTAGGCGGTGTTCGTTCAGACGGCCTGAGGCAGTGTTCGTTGAGACGGCCTGAGGCGGTGTTCGTTTAGACGGCCTGAGGCGGTGTTCGGTAAGACGGCCTGAGGCGGTGTTCGGTCGGACGGCCTGAGGCGGTGTTCGGTCGGACGGCCTGAGGCGGTATTGGGTCAGGCGCCACCATGTGATGCGCGCGGCTAGTCCGGCGCCCACCACTGTTTATTGTTCTTGCTGTGATCTGTCTCTCTCGGCGGGCAGACCGTTTGATCACCGGTCTGGTTTGTTTGGTGTCGTATTCGCGGAATCCTGCTGGCGCGTGAGCGACGCACCTGCCCGCGGCTCTCCACGCGGCGCTAGGCGGCTCTCCACGCGGCGCTGGACGGCTCTCCACGCGGCGCTGGACGGCTCTCCACGCGGCGCTGGGCGGCTCTCCACGCGGCGCTGGACGGCTCTCCACGCGGCGCTGGACGGCTCTCCACGCGGCGCTGGACGGTTCTCCACGCGGCGCTGGACGGTTCTCCACGCGGCGCTGGACGACTCTCCACGCGGCGCCATACGGTTCTCCACGCGGCGCTGGACGGCTCTCCACGCGGCGCTGGGCGGCTCTCCACGCGGCGCTGGACGGCTCTCCACGCGGCGCTGGACGGCTCTCCACGCGGCGCTGGGCGGCTCTCCACGCGGCGCTGGACGGCTCTCCACGCGGCGCTGGACGGCTCTCCACGCGGCGCTGGACGGCTCTCCACGCGGCGCTGGACGGCTCTCCACGCGGCGCTGGCCGGCTGGACGGCTGTACGGCTGTACGGCTGGACGGCTGGACACCCGGTCAGCAGGTGCGCAGCGTCCGGGATGAGCTTCATTCGTGGAGCCGTAGGAGTCGCATGGCATTCGGTTGAGACCGGTCCGGACCGTATGCGCCACTCCCACACTGCCCGCGGCCAGAGACCAGACGAGAAAAGCCGCGCATACCACGGCGAGATCTCCAGCGACTCCCAGCCAAGGGCGACACTCAACCCACGGCAAGATCTCCAGCGACTCCCAGCCAAGGGCGACACTCAACCCACGGCGAGATCTCCAGCGACTCGCAGTCAAGGGCGACACTCAACCCACGGCGAGATCTCCAGCGACTCCCAGCCAAGGGCGACACTCAACCCACGGCAAGATCTCCAGCGACTCCCAGCCAAGGGCGACACTCAACCCACGGCGAGATCTCCAGCGACTCCCCAGCCAAGGGCAACACTCAACCCACGGCAAGATCTCCAGCGACTCCCAGCCAAGGGCGACACTCAACCCACGGCGAGATCTCCAGCGACTCCCCAGCCAAGGGCAACACTCAACCCACGGCAAGATCTCCAGCGACTCCCAGCCAAGGGCGACACTCAACCCACGGCGAGATCTCCAGCGACTCCCCAGCCAAGGGCGGCACTCAACCCACGGCTAGATCTCCAGCGACTCCCAGTCAAGAGCGACACTCAACCCACGGCGAGATCTCCAGCGACTCCCAGCCAAGGGCGACACTCAACCCACGGCGAGATCTCCAGCGACTCCCCAGCCAAGGGCGACACTCAACCCACGGCTAGATCTCCAGCGACTCCCAGCCAAGGGTGACACTCAACCCACGGCAAGATCTCCAGCGACTCCCAGCCAAGGGCGACACTCAACCCACGGCGAGATCTCCAGCGACTCCCCAGCCAAGGGCAACACTCAACCCACGGCAAGATCTCCAGCGACTCCCAGCCAAGGGCGACACTCAACCCACGGCAAGATCTCCAGCGACTCCCAGCCAAGGGCGACACTAAACACACGGCGAGATCTCCAGCGACTCCCAGCCAAGGGCGACACTCAACCTACGGAAAGATCTCTAGCGACTCCCAGCCAAGGGCGACACTCAACCTACGACGAGATCTCCAGCGACTCCCAGCCAAGGGCGACACTCAACCCACGGCGAGATCTCCAGCGACTCCCAGCCAAGGGCGACACTCAACCCACGGCGAGATCTCCAGCGACTCCCAGCCAAGGGCGACACTCAACCCACGGCGAGATCTCCAGCGACTCCCAGCCAAGGGCGACACTCAACACACGGCGAAATCTCCAGCGACTCCCAGCCAATGGCGACCCTCAACCCACGGCGAGATCTCCAGCGACTCCCCAGCCAAGGGCGACACTCAACCCACGGCGAGATCGCCAGCGACTCCCAGCCAAGGGCGACACTCAACCCACGGCAAGATCTCCAGCGACTCCCAGCCAAGGGCGACACTCAACCCACAGCAAGATCTCCAGCGACTCCCAGCCAAGGGCGACACTCAACCCACGGCGAGATCTCCAGCGACTCCCAGCCAAGGGCGACACTCAACCCACGGCTAGATCTCCAGCGACTCCCAGCCAAGGGCGACACTCAACCCACGGCAAGATCTCCAGCGACTCCCAGCCAAGGGCGACACTCAACCCACGGCGAGATCTCCAGCGACTCCCAGCCAAGGGCGACACTCAACCCACGGCGAGATCTCCAGCGACTCCCAGCCAAGGGCGACACTCAACCCACGGAAAGATCTCCAGCGACTCCCAGCCAAGGGCGACACTCAACCCACGGAAAGATCTCCAGCGACTCCCAGCCAAGGGCGACACTCAACCCACGGCGAGATCTCCAGCGACCGCAGCCAAAGGCGACACTCAACCCACGGCGAGATCTCCAGCGACTCCCAGCCAAGGGCGACACTCAACCCACGGCAAGATCTCCAGCGACTCCCAGCCAAGGGCGACACTCAACCCACGGAAAGATCTCCAGCGACTCCCAGCCAAGGGCGACACTCAACCCACGGCGAGATCTCCAGCGACCGCAGCCAAGGGCGACACTCAACCCACGGCAAGATCTCCAGCGACTCCCAGCCAAGGGCGACACTCAACCCACGGCGAGATCTCCCGCGACTCCCAGCCAAGGGCGACACTCAACCCACGGCAAGATCTCCAGCGACTCCCAGCCAAGGGCGACACTCAACCCACGGCGAGATCTCCAGCGACTCCCCAGCCAAGGGCAACACTCAACCCACGGCAAGATCTCCAGCGACTCCCAGCCAAGGGCGACACTCAACCCACGGCGAGATCTCCAGCGACTCCCCAGTCAAGGGCGACACTCAACCCACGGCTAGATCTCCAGCGACTCCCAGTCAAGGGCGACACTCAACCCATGGCGAGATCTCCAGCGACTCCCAGCCAAGGGTGACACTCAACCCACGGCGAGATCTCCAGCGACTCCCAGCCAAGGGCGACACTCAACCCACGGAAAGATCTCCAGCGACTCCCAGCCAAGGGCGACACTCAACCCACGGCTAGATCTCCAGCGACTCCCAGCCAAGGGCGACACTCAACCCACGGCTAGATCTCCAGCGACTCCCAGCCAAGGGCAACACTCAACCCACGGCGAGATCTCCAGCGACTCCCAGCCAAGGGCGACACTCAACCCACGGCGAGATCTCCAGCGACTCCCAGCCAAGGGCGACACTCAACCCACGGCTAGATCTCCAGCGACTCCCAGCCAAGGGCGACACTCAACCCACGGCAAGATCTCCAGCGACTCCCAGCCAAGGGCGACACTCAACCCACGGCAAGATCTCCCGCGACTCCCAGCCAAGGGCGACACTCAACCCACGGCTAGATCTCCAGCGACTCCCAGCCAAGGGCGACACTCAACCCACGGCGAGATCTCCAGCGACTCCCAGCCAAGGGCGACACTCAACCCACGGCAAGATCTCCAGCGACTCCCAGCCAAGGGCGACACTAAACACACGGCGAGATCTCCAGCGACTCCCAGCCAAGGGCGACACTCAACCTACGGAAAGATCTCTAGCGACTCCCAGCCAAGGGCGACACTCAACCTACGGCGAGATCTCCAGCGACTCCCAGCCAAGGGCGACACTCAACCCACGGCGAGATCTCCAGCGACTCCCAGCCAAGGGCGACACTCAACCCACGGCGAGATCTCCAGCGACTCCCAGTCTAGGGCGACACTCAACCCACGGCGAGATCTCCAGCGACTCCCAGCCAAGGGCGACACTCAACACACGGCGAGATCTCCAGCGACTCCCAGCCAAGGGCGACCCTCAACCCACGGCAAGATCTCCAGCGACTCCCAGCCAAGGGCGACAATCAACCCACGGCTAGATCTCCAGCGACTCCCAGCCAAGGGCGACACTCAACCCACGGCGAGATCTCCAGCGACTCCCAGCCAAGGGCGACACTCAACCCACGGCGAGATCTCCAGCGACTCCCAGCCAAGGGCGACACTCAACCCACGGCGAGATCTCCAGCGACTACCAGCCAAGGGCGACACTCAACCCACGGCGAGATCTCCAGCGACTCCCAGCCAAGGGCGACACTCAACCCACGGCTAGATCTACAGCGACTCCCAGCCAAGGGCGACACTCAACCCACGGCGAGATCTCCAGCGACTCCCAGCCAAGGGCGACACTCAACCCACGGCGAGATCTCCAGCGACTCCCAGCCAAGGGCGACACTCAACCCACGGCGAGATCTCCAGCGACTCGCAGCCAAGGGCGACACTCAACCCACGGCGAGATCTCCAGCGACTCCCAGCCAAGGGCGACACTCAACCCACGGTGAGATCTCCAGCGACTCCCAGCCAAGGGCGACACTCAACCCACGGCAAGATCTCCAGCGACTCCCAGCCAAGGGCGACACTCAACCCACGGCGAGATCTCCAGCGACTCCCAGCCAAGGGCGACGCTCAACCCACGGCGAGATCTCCAGCGACTCCCAGCCAAGGGCGACACTCAACCCACGGCGAGATCTCCAGCGACTCCCAGCCAAGGGCGACACTCAACCCACGGCGAGATCTCCAGCGACTCCCAGCCAAGGGCGACACTCAACCCACGGCGAGATCTCCAGCGACTCCCAGCCAAGGGCGACACTCAATCCACGGCGAGATCTCCAGCGACTCCCAGCCAAGGGCGACACTCAACCCACGGCAAGATCTCCAGCGACTCCCAGCCAAGGGCGACACTCAACCCACGGCAAGATCTCCAGCGACTCCCAGCCAAGGGCGACACTCAACCCACGGCGAGATCTCCCGCGACTCCCAGCCAAGGGCGACACTCAACCCACGGCGAGATCTCCAGCGACTCCCAGCAAAGGGCGACACTCAACCCACGGCGAGATCTCCAGCGACTCCCAGCCAAGGGCGACACTCAACCCACGGCAAGATCCGCAGACACTCAGCCGGGAGTCGAGACTCTAATGATGGCCAAACTAGCAGACACTCACGGCCACATGGCGAGCAGTGAGCAACACAAACCACGCGGCGAGCGGCTCGACCCACGCCCATCGTGTTGACTATTGAACTGCTCCGTATTGAAACAGATCAATGGACGGAAAATTGGCGCAAGAAAGACAAACAGCTGACGCGAAACCGGCCCACAAAAACCTAATTGGATCCTTTCCACCTATTCAACAGCAGTGCAGAGTTGATGCTTCACAAATGACCTATTGATCCTTCTTGATTCTGGATTAGTGCAATAATAAAACGTGAAACAGCCTCGCAGTCGAGCAGTAAGCACATAGCTCTGATTCGTCGAGAGATATGGCCAAACGTTCCAATCGTGGCAATCGTGCGTGGCATCACATTCCAATGGTATTCCGTATTAATCACATTCCAGTAAATGTTTCCGGGACTTCAATAAAAAAACAAATTTTGTCAAGGATATCGCCCTTCCAACAGCCACTTCGTTTAATTCAGCGCTCTCTACAGGAGTGATTTTTGTCAGCTTTCGAAGTTCAGGATAACGCTATTGAAAATGTACGATGCATTACCGTACCTACTTCAGCCAAAGTAAACAACTTCAACAGCAATCTTAAAACAAAGCAACCGCCAGAAACGCCTGAAGCCGAACAAACTAGCATAGCATAGTTAGATCACCTTGTTACGATACCATCATTACCATATAAGGAGCTCGTGTGCTGTCAGCTGCACACAAAGGCAGGCTGCAACAACACTCAAGCCCAGGCTACACTATGCGTGATAGTACGCAAAGTACGCACGGTTTTTGCAAGTTTGCGTCTTTTGCGTAATCTAAAAATGTTCAGCTGATAGAAAATGCATTGACTGAGCTATACTGGAACAGTACGCAAAGACCGCATGAAATATCACGCAAACTTGCAAAAGACGCAGCACGGAAGTACGCAATTCTTCAAAAGATGCAAGTACGCAAAAAAGTTCAGAGTTTTGAAATTTTCTGTTTTTTGCAAGATTGGGTAGTCTGAGACAGTTGGTGGCGCATCGCCGGCAATCTGTATTGTCAATAACTCTTGATATAATATAGATAGAGACGTGCGAATGGCAACAATGTGTTTGTCTCGTCCAGATGCATCGCCCCAAATGCAACATGGCATACCTGGGTCACCAAATGACATTGACCTGAGGTCAAATTTTGAAGTTGACCTAACCAGGACACCATTAATATTTTTTGAAGCGCATTGACGAGACAAACACGATGGTTTCAAAATTATTGCTCTATGTTCAACCGATACACAATTATTCACGTTTTTTGTTAAAGAAAATGCCATCGTAACCTCTGGAGCCTAAACTATTGAGTATTGACCCACGTGAAATCCCCGACTACTTTTAAGCCTAGTACTCAAACACTGATGCGTATTCATCAAAAGGATCAGTCTCATTACCATCTCAACACTATTATACTACACAAATTCCGGACGGTGTAAAAAAAAAAACGGTACGCAAAAGACGCAAACTTGCAAAAACCGTGCGAACTTTCCGGAACGATCACGCATAGTGGAGCCTGGGCGTCAGGCTACAAATAAACGAAGATTTATCACTTTGTAGGCCAGAAGTTCTTGGCGCTTCTATTCTGGTCTCGCAATGATCACTTAATATTCGTCGCGGCCAGGAAACATTCAAATGATGATGGATGCGGTCGACAGTGGAAAAGAGAACGGTAACCTGATTTGTATCGACCTGAAACCAGCTGTCATACTCATATGAGCACTCACTAACCGTGACAGAACGCCTGACAGCGTAGGACATGTTCTTGGAAAACAGTGGAAAAGAGAACGGTAACCTGATTTGTATCGACCTGAAACCAGCTGTCATACTCATATGAGCACTCACTAACCGTGACAGAACGCCTGACAGCGTAGGACATAACGTTCACTGATAACGAGTGGGGCTGATGGGCGCACCGACCTGACAGAACTCGACAGAGCGTGAGGGCGCGAGGCAGGGCGTGAGGCAGGGCGCGAGGCAGGGCGTGAGACAGGGCGCGAGCCAGACCGTGAGAAAGGGCGTGAGGCAGGGCGTGAGGCAGGGCGCGAGCCAGAGCGTGAGGAAGGGCGTGAGACAGCGTGAGGCAGGGCGTGAGACAGGACGGAAGATAGGGCACCGGCATGAGACACGCCTTATCCCGCTAAGCCGACCGAGGTCTCCGGAATAAGCGACCGACATACCCGACATATGACAGCGTTGGAGGTCGGAGGTCCGACACTGACCTCAGTGACGGAGGTCGGAGGTCGCGGCTGACCTCAGTGACGGAGGTCGGAGGTCCGACACTGACCTCACAGTATCGGAGCCGAGTCGACAGAGCCGGTGGCGCGGCCTAGCTAAAGCATCTCGTGGCTGGATGGGGTGGGGTATCACGAGGTACCTACCAAGATAGTGGCCACACCAGCGGGGTTAGGGGGTCAGATTTCTCCCGGTCGGCAGCGGCAGTGGATCCAGCGAACAGGACTCCCATGAGACTCATGGCCAGGACATTGAGACGTTTGGGCTCAGTTATGAGGATATTTGTATTATATTAGAGCAGTGTCTTCGCAATAACGTCTTCTCGTTTGGGGATGACTTCTACAGGCAGAAACAGGGCATCGCTATGGGTAACCCTTGCGCTCCTCCTTTAGCGATCATTTTCTTGGATAGGTTTGAGCAGCAGGCTTTGGCGAACGCAGTTCACAAACCGGACTTCTTAGTCAGATACATAGACGACTATGCGGGGATTTGGACACATGGGGAGCAGGCACTGTTAGAGTTCCTTCAGTATCTCAATAGCCTACACCCGAACCTGGAATTCACACTGGATCACTCAACAAGAGACAAAGGGGTTCCTTTCTTGGACACTTATGTAACAATCACTACTTCCGTGACAGGACAACGTAAACTGGAGACAGAGCTCTACATTAAGCCGACAAACTCAGGGATCCTCTTGCATGCTGCATCAGCTCACCCTACAGCTACCAAGCACAATATGATCAGGAATATGTTTCATAGAGCCTTGAACAATTCATCTAGCAAAGAAAAAGAGGATGGTAGCGTAGATAAAATTCACACCTTACTTTTAGGGAATGGGTATTCACTGAAACTACTGAAAAGGCTCTTCAGGGAGGTTAGCCTGTCCAGAGGGGCTAGAAACAGGCGGAAACGGACAGCGGGGGAGGATGGGTACTTAACACTACCATATATTGACGATTTTTTTTTTTTCAAAGTAAAAAAGGTGGTGAAAAGATCGGGCTTAAACGTTAGGCTAGCTTGGAGAAACGAAAATAAGTTGAAAAGTCAGTTAGTGCGCTAAGCTTTCACGCCGCCTCGCTGCCCGGGGGGAAATAGATGTAATTTATGCAAGAGTGGGTTTAGAGGACAGTGCACACAGAAAAATGTTGTGTATAAGCTTAGGTGCAAACTCTGTGACGCAAATTATATAGGAGAAACACTACCATATATTGACGATTTTTTTTTTCAAAGTAAAAAAGGTGGTGAAAAGATCGGGCTTAAACGTTAGGCTAGCTTGGAGAAACGAAAATAAGTTGAAAAGTCAGTTAGTGCGCTAAGCTTTCACGCCGCCTCGCTGCCCGGGGGGAAATAGATGTAATTTATGCAAGAGTGGGTTTAGAGGACAGTGCACACAGAAAAATGTTGTGTATGCTTAGGTGCAAACTCTGTGACGCAAATTATATAGGAGAAACCAAACGCCCGCTGAGAATAAGATATAATGAACATGTCCGAGACATGGTAGGCAGGAAGGATGATACACCGATGGGGGACCATTTTAAGATAGCTCACCCCGAAGCGGGTCACACCCCTACACCCATTCAAGTTCAAGTGCTTTACAGAGCCAAGGACCACTCGGACCGAAAAATCGCAGAGTCTATTTTGATTAGAAAGGAGCAATCAAAGCTGAACTCCAATGTGCCATCGTGCCCAATCATGTACAATTCAACACTTCCGCCTTTTTGCGATGGCATTGTTCGTGTAGACACATCTTTTTAGGTTTGGCAACATTGTATTTTGTTTTAATCTTTTTATCGTTTTATTGTATATTTATGCATGTTGGGATTGACAGTTTGTTTGTTAATAGGTGATGCTGTGATATATAGGCGAGATGATGTCGACTATTTATGCAGACCGAAGTTGAAGTATCCTTTAGAAGGTTGTGCCCGTATGAATAAAGTTCGCGAGAAATGTCGCGCGAAAATGTGTAAAAAAACGCGGGAAACAATATACAGTCGAAACTTGCATTCTGATTGTTGTTGTTTTGGTAATGTATAATTTCTGATGAGGATCTGTGATCGAAATATTAATATAACGTTTTTTGGTACTATTATATTTTAATTTCGAGGAAGAGGTCATAAATGATAAAACTAATTATAATTTGCCTATACATGTTCCTCGCACAAGCACTAACCAATATAAATAACATCTCATGTCGATACATGACTGCAGTGGCCTGTCTGGCATCAGTGCCAAAGTGACCTACAATTCGCAGAGCTGGAGAGGCCAGCCAACACATCAGCGGGCAGAGCCGACAGCGCCGCGGCCGGACGGGCGACTCATGGCTATCTTGGACAGGAAGCGCCGCCAGGACGGGGCTCCTGCTCCGCGGCATCCGCACTGGCAGCGCTGATGATACCCTGAGTCATGGCGGCCAGGAAAGCTCGTATCGCCAGCGAACGAGACGGCTGGACATGGCTGGAGGCGGCTGCAGATGGCTCTCAGACCAGGCACCTTTCGAGTCAATGGCATCCGTACCGATACATAACGGGGAAAATGAGCAAATTAAGTATTTGAACGCGAGCGATCTGCGGGCCCGTGGGTGCACCGTGACGCAGCTTCCGAGAAGCACCGTGACGCAGCTTCCGACACGCTTCACACGAAGCGTGTCGCAGGTTATGATATGAAAGGGACGCAAAGCGCTACAGTCGCCTTTATGTTATATTTCATTTACTAGTATTTCATTAAATTATACCTACGCGATCCCATTAGATGAAACTAAGAGTGAAAATGAAAAGGATTGTGAATTATCGTTCCATTAGAACACACGCATAACAGGCGGAAAATTAAATTAAGAGTAAGAAAGAACCTGGGTGGGTTTCTCGTTCCCAGACGCAGACGAAGCATGGCTTTAGTTCAAAGTCATACTGCGAATTAATTATTTTAAGTGTTTCTGACTGTTCCACACGCCCGCCATTAAATTTAACCTCAGTGTGTGTTGAAGCTGAATGAATAGTCCCAGGACATGTCTGCTTCATACTTTGCAGCATCTACATTAACGGGACTATCCCACCTTAACATTATATTTGAGTTGAGATCAAGTATGGTAGCAGTTAAAACAACCACAATGATCTAATCAAAAAGATATTAGAGTTTGATTTTGACATCTGTAAAAAAATAAGGCCCATGTGTATTTGAATAGGGACTCTAAACCGACAGCATTGTCTCTTTACCCAACTGGTAATAATAGTCGACTTGTTTTAAGGTCAGCCTTGGAATATTTTCGTCTTTCATTTCTCGACCCCCGGGTGGTTCGCAATCTAAGCCAATCTAGACACCGGGTGGTTCGCTTTTCTGCGCAATAGATGTTGACAAAAAATTGTGCTATGTATTTGGCAGCACAAAGGATTTCCCTGTTATTAAAAAAAATCATATGACGCCACCAACCCAACTTTCCGCTTAAAACTAAAAGTTGAATATCTTCCAAGATAAGCATTTTTTTTCGGAATAAAAGTTCACGAACATGTTCACAAAGGTGGGACAGTCCCTTTAAACGCCTTCGGAGAACGCTTAGCTGATGCTGATAGGCACCATGTATTGGTAAAATGGACAAGTTAGTATTCTATCTTACTTCTTTCAATTTTGAAATGCCGGCAAACCCTCAAATTGGCATCGCATGACTAGTTGACCAATCTCAAGTGGGGTCGCCATCGCCAACGTCACATCGCGAAGCTGTTGGGGCAGGTTTTGTCAAAATAGACAAAACCTGTTTTACCTCTAACTTTCTGACATTTCTGACTTGACCAAATTGCGTATCACGCCATGTCCGCCTTCTTGCCGGGTACCTTAAAATATACTACATATCTAATAATACCTCCTCCTTCCTCCAATGGCCACCAGACATGTTTTAACACTTACGAACACGGAACAACTCAAACAAAATAATTTGTATCCGTCCAATCACCGATCCTCCAGTGACCCGCAACGAGCCACTAGGCTCAAGAACATCGAACCATCTTCAACCAAAGCCTCTTACGGAAACCGCTCAGGCCACCACAAGGGCCTGCAGCAGGCATGTTGCAGGGGTACAACATACAGCAGAGCTGAGAGCTGAGAGTCGCTCCTCAAACGGTACATCCGCGGTGAGACCCAAGGCTCCGAGTGAATCATCATCTCCTCGAACGGCACATCCGCGGTGAGACCCAAGGCTCCGAGTGAATCATCATCTCCTCGAACGGCACATCCGCGGTGAGACCCAAGGCTCCGAGTGAATCATCATCTCGAACGGCACATCCGCGGTGAGACCCAAGGCTCCGAGTGAATATCATCTCCTCGAACGGCACATCCGCGGTGAGACCCAAGGCTCCGAGTGAATCATCATCTCCTCGAACGGCACATCCGCGGTGAGACCCAAGGCTCTGAGTGAATCATCACCGAGCCATTTACATGGCAAGGGGTCATACTTAACCTGCCGAATGGTGCATTGCGGACCGGTTCGGAACTGAAAACCAAAACGTGCGTAGCCTATTTGGGATCAACAAACGAGGGTAAGCTTAAAAAGAGCGATATGCGTGACGCCTCGATAGGGAGTGGCGACCGGCGAGCGAAAGGCATCCTCCGTCTGTGTCGCGTGTGTGTGTGTGCCGATTCCCTAGGAGGAGCGACGCACCGAGTGGGGAGGGGGCGTCGGTAAATGTGTGCGTGCAGTGTACCTCACTACGCCCCTGATGAATTCAAGTCCCTTTGCCGTGTGCCTCCCTCAGCCAAAAATAGGCGGCAGCAGTATAGGCGGCAGCGACGGCGGTGGCCATGGCAGCGACAGTGACGGCGGCTACGGCAGCAGTGGTGAGACGACGGCAGAAGTCTTACCATCTCACCCTCTGGCTCAGAATCTTCTGCGGTTGGCCGTCGGTCGCACCGGACCATCCAGGTGTGAGTTGCAGCCAGTGCGTCAGCCGCCACCCCCAGCCCGCAGACTCGCCAGCCCACCCAGACGTCTACCGTGACTATACAGACGAACACGGACGGAAACGACCACCGTCTGGCGAGGAGCTGGTCGATTTCGCCGAAAGCCGCCCACGGGACCCGCCGCTGCCGCCGCTGCCGCTGCGCCGGGGCCCAGACGCTCGGTCCGACGGCAGCAGACTGACAGAAAACGGCCGTTACTTCCGGGAACGAACGTGACTCGACCGTCGTCTTGTGAGGCTCGGCTGTCTATCTTGGAAGGCTGCAGAGCCGTCGGTGCCGACGAACTGGTCCATGGCTGGGTGGATACACCCGTCTGAACACAGCGGCACGCCGAGTTGTGGCGGCGAGTACGGCTTATTGTTATAGCTTGCATATTAGGGCGGTTCATTTGTACACGAATGTTAAATTGTATTGGTGGCACCTTTTTCCCGTTATTTCGACTACCACTACGGTCGATGGTATTCGACTACGGTCAACGGCATCAACAAATTTGAGAAGAAAAAAAATACTTAGGGGTCGCGAAAAATCACCGAAAATTCCAGGTTTGGTATATATGCCATAAAATCGCCCATCTTGTCTCCGAGATTTTACGAAACGAATTCAAAAAAATTTCCTTGTGGCATACTGTTTTCCTATTATTTATTTAGACTATGGTGATTCCTGTGATATCATTTTTTTTAGATCTGAAGATATTTAGGGGTCCCAAAAAACGTTAAACATTTCAGCTTTTTCTTTAACCAGACACTGGCTGGGGTCTCAGCCAAACGCCATTGGCTGCAGGGGGGGGGGGGCGTTTTTCGCCCCCCCCCCCCTTGTTATCTTCCGAACCAATAACCACAGCGAGACGCGCAAGGCGGCAATATAAATATCTCAATGGGACGCATCCAAAGCATACACGACATTTTCAAAATAAGATCACATGTCATGTCACGGTCAGATCAAAGGTCAAAATTGAGATGAGTTTTTGGGCCATATTTTCCATCCAAAGCCTTAGATTGAGACTATTATCGCTCAAAGTGCTCTCAAAGGTATAATACATATCCCGCATAAGCAAACATGAAATTGTAAGCAAAGGTCAAGGTCAATATCAGGTCACAAAAGGTCACAGTTCTACGAAAGCCATGCGACACATGTTGTATGGGTTATTCTACATGTATAATTCGATAGTAGCAGCCATTTTCACAATCTAACACCATATAAGGTCAAGGTCACGTCACATAAGGTCAAAATTTGAAATATATAAATCTAAATAAAAAAGGCATGTTTCTATACCAGTTTTGTCTCAGAAATACAGTTCTGGCATTTATGTGTTTGTATCTGGTCACTAAAAGCCAAAAAACGCAATTTCAAAATATGACGTCATGAGTTACTCTTACTTAGGGAGCCATAAGTCAGTCAACAATAAATATATTGCTTTTAAATTTGGTTTAGGTATTCTCCACAACTGGTTCAACATATCTTCCGTTTTTGTTAAAAATATGTTTGCAAATTTTGATTTTGAGGACATTAAAAAAATTTGGGGTAAAAAACAAAAATGTTAAAATCGAAATATCCATTCTGTAGCCCTTGCCATTTGCTATCATTTGACGTTTTTCTATTGCATTTTGCTCAAAATATGACATTTGTACGGCCTGCTAAAGTTTAGCTGATTTTTGTGTCAAACTCATGTAGAGACGTCACTAAATTCGCTATATCTCGAAAAATTTCGACAAAATGTCCCTTCATTTTTGCACAGAAGACGTAACATTGATGTAGAAGGTACCTGCAGTTTCACGTCGATAGCACTATTAGTTTTGAGATATTGCGAAAGTTCGTCAGGGGGGGGGGGGGGGGCGAAAAACGCGCCCCCCCAGCCAATGGCAGATTAAATACCCCAAAATCGCCCATTTTGTAACCGCGGTTTCACGACACGAATACAATATTTTCGGCATGGCACACTTCTTCCTAGTTAAAGGGACTGTACCACCTTTGTGAAAGTTGTCGAATCACACTTAATTGTATGTCTACATGTCGGGCGAGGTCAGCTGAACATCTTCGCGAACTTTTTTTTCCGAAAAAAAGTTTATTTTGGAAGATATTCAACTTTTAGTTTTAAGCGAAAAGTTGGATTGGTGACGTCATATGATTTTTGTTTAATAACAGTGAAATCCTTTGTGCTGCCAAATATATGGCACAATTTTTTGTCGACATCTATTGCGCAGAAAAAGCGAACAACCCGGTGTCTAGATTGGCTTAGATTGCGAACCACCCGGGGATCGAGAAATGAAAGACGAAAATTTGCCAAGGCTGACCTTAAAACAAGTCGACTATCATTACCAGTTGGGTAAAGAGACGACGCTGTCGGTTTAGAGTCCCTATTAAAATACACATGGGCCTTATTTTTTTAAAGATGTCAAAATCAAACTCGAATATCTTTTTGATTAGATCATTGTGGTTGTTTTAACTGCTACCATACTTAATTTCAATGCCTAGCCATAAAAATGGCTATCTCAACTCAAATATAATGTTAAGGTGGGATAGTCCCTTTAATAGGATTGTGCTTATTCCAAATATAGCAATACATTTTTAATTGAAAAAATATATATTTAGGGGTGGAAAACTCGCCAAATATTTGACACTTTTTTATAACCATCCCAATATTCTTATTTTGTCCCGGCGATATTACATGCCTGCACTGTTTTGGTTCTTCCAGAAATGTAAATTAGATATATTTAAACTGATACAACATAATCTTCATGTATTTCCCTTTTATTTAATCAGTTGCATGGTTATTTTTATGTTTAGTTCTTTGAGACTCTCATCACTATGCACGACGCATAACCCTTACCGACACAAGTGGCATTCTAAAGAGTTTGTCGCATCAAGACAAAGGAAATTATTGTAACTTATGAGTAAAACATCAGTCGTCGTGGCATTGCATGTTTCAACACATAGCCTCTTGACAAAAAGTTTCCTCCCAAAATGACTTCGAATTGAAGTGATGCACACGTCACGCATACGCTTACAGGCCCATTAGGGTTGACTTCTTTACCGTGGGCACCTGCTTGCGATGGTACTAACCCACCTTCAGTAACAATATCGCTACAAAGAGCCAGCACCAGTGTATAAGTCCGCAGCTACCAAAGATACTTGTTCAGCTCGGCTAGTGCTGTTATGGCCACCTCTTCGTCCGCCACCGCATAGGTAGTGTACGGAGTACTCGAAAGGTGTAGCCTCTCCATAAAAGTGTGGGGGGGGGGGGGCTAAGCTAGGAAAAATCGCTTAAAGTACCATCAAAATCCACAAAAATACAGATTTCTCCCCGGATTTGACCCACTTCCTCGTCCAAGTGGGGGGGGGGGGCTAAAGCCAAGTGGGGGGGGGGGGGGTTGAAGCCCCTTAACCCTATTTGTAACAAGGGGGGGGGGGCGGATTCCGCCCCCCCTCATGTTTTTCGCAGATATCTCCAGAACGGCTGGAAGCAGGCGCATGAAATTTTGGGACTTTTCATAGAATTGAACTCCGCATTTGTAGTCAAAATTTTGAGTTCTTAACCTGAACAGAGGCGGTTCCAGGGCACAGTTTTGGGTGGGTTCGGAGGCGACATTTGGCGATAATACGGAAATGCGATCTTCACGGTTTCTTCCTAACTGCATCAAGTATGAAGGAGTTACATCGGCTTACGGTGATTGCAACAAGTGCAAATTAGTTGATGTTAATGAAATATCATAAAATTGCATGGCAGAGGCGGTTTCAGGGGCTTGAAAAGGGGGGGGGGGGGGTTCCAGGAAGTATTCAATGTTTGGCGGGAAGCCAATAGAGCAATGTAAGGGGCATTTATAGCTATCAAGATGTAAAAGATAGCTTCTGCTTCCATTATTTGCATAATGTATTACATATAGAGTTTCAGGGGCGTGTTCAGGAACATGAAAAGGGGGTGACTGGCATGGTGATGACGATATGCCAGCGATAACGGCGCAATATACGTTTAGCTTATAATAATATATGCACATATGAGACCAGAAAAGGGAATAAAGTCATTTGTGTGCAGAGGCGCGCTCAGGAATGGAAGAAAGGGGGTCATATTATTGCAAGGAAACTAAGATGCATGGGCCTGCAATGACATAACATACTGCTGCTTTCGGATGAAACACGCACCAGAGGGTACTCTACGAACGATTATAAGATAATAGGCGAGTCAAGGTGGGGTAAAATGGGGGTAACCAATGTGAATTGAAGTTGTAAGTGAAATAGTCATTGTTGACTAGTTAGTATCATTATAGCGGAGAATATACCTATCAAAAGGTGTTGCACCTCCCCAGTTTGGATCCTGGATACGCCTATGATGAAGTTCAACATGAAAAAAGGAACTATCTACGATCAGTAACATATTGATAGTGCTGGGTAGCAACTTGTCTGCGGCTAATACTTTTCCCAATTTTACCCCCTTTTTCAGTAACCTGGTACCGCCTATGGCAAAAATATGATTTATAACTGTTTTGTCTAATGTCTCAATCACATACCATTTCATTTATCAAAAAAACAACATCAAAAAATGGTTTTATTACGCATTTACTTCACCCCCATATTGAGTGACCTGCACACGCCAATGATTTTTGCATTTTCAAACGTCACCGTCATATATCAATTTCGAATTCAATCTCTATCGATTCCTATTAGTTGTGTTAAAATCGGTCGATAAACATGAAAGCTATGTTGGATCAAAAATACCACTAAAATTTGTAGTTTTTGCCCCCCCCCCCCCCCCTGTTGCCCCCCTATCCCAAATGCATATTTGTATTATTATTTATAAATGTAGATCGTGTTGAGGGGAACCAAACACCGTTTCATTTTTGAAAATCGGACGGGTAGATCTCGAGATCTCCGGGGGGGGGGCGGAATTCGCCCCCTCCCCCCCCCCCTGTTACAAATAGGGTAGCCAGGAGCCTGTTACAAATAGGGTTAACTGAATAGGATCCTACACCCCTGGGAGTACTGGTACAGTCTCAACTCATGAAAGACGGCGATCTCGGTGACAGGAGAAGAAAGCGATGCTGGAGTGTATAGAACAGTGTGATATACTGCGATACAATGCGCAGCTTTCCTTGAGATTCGCTGTTAAGCTCTAGCTGTGCCCGAAAAAAAGAAGAGCTTCAGGCAGTGAAGGATTTGGAAAATGAAGGTACGTATATCACATACCTTCATTGTCTAGGTATTTTACTGCCTAAAGCTCAGGAGAAGGTAGTAATGCACAATACAGTACATAATGTAGAAAGTAAGTGCTATACTTAAATGTTTACACAAGTCCCTTTGTATCCTCCCCGTAACCTGTCCTCCGTCCTCTGTCACGCCCACGTCAACCCGGGTCTGGTCGTCGTTGGCCACAGGGCATGTGGTGGACATCGATTCGCAACCCGGGAGTGGTGACGCCGTCATGGCTTGGGCCCTCCTCGCAGCTTCGCCCTGCGGGATGTCCAATGGACAATCCAATGGGTCGTGCATAGTGATGAAGTCCCAAAGAACTAAACATACCTATACAAGAGAAAATAGCCATGCAACTGATTAAATAAAAGGGAAATACATGAAGATTATGTTGTATCCGTTTAAATATATCTAATTTACCTTTTCGGAAGAACCAAAACAGTACAGGCATGTAATATCTCCGGGACAAAATAAGTGATATTGGGATGGTTATAGCAAAATGGCAAATACTAATATTTTTCCACCCCTAAATATTGTATTGAAAATGTATTGCTATATTTCGAATAAGCACAATCCTATTAACTAAGAAGAAGTGTGCCATGTCGAAAATATTGTATTCATGTCGTGAAACCGCGGTTACAAAATGTGCGATTTGGGGTATTTAAAGAAAAAGCTGAAATGTGTAACGTTTTTTGCGACCCCTAAATATCTTCCGATTACAAAAATATATATATATCACTGGAATCACCATAGTCTAAATAACAGGAAAACAGTATGCCACCAGGAAAATTTGGAATTCGTTTCGTAAAATCGCGGAGACAAGATGGGCGATTTTAGGGCATTTATAGCCAAACTGGGAATTTTCGGCGATTTTTCACGACCCCTAAATATTTTTTATTTCAAAATTGTTGATACCATTGGACTCAGCGTAGTTGAAATAACGGGAAAAAGTGTGCCACCCTTAAAATTTAACATTCGTGTAAAAATGAATCACCTATTGCACATGTGCTATAGTGCACATGTGCTATAGTGCATGTGCACATAGCTACTTGGTGAGCATGTTGCATCCTGTGTCTTGATAGCTTTACCCAACCTTGATCAACCACGAACACACTTAAAATATATTTCAAAACCTAATTCATAGCATCAATAAATTTAAATGTCAACCATAAAATTGCATTATGGCTTAAATATAAATAGTAAATAAGAGCAGTAAATTAAATATTGAATTCAGTGGCTATGACGTACGACTGACGTGCCGAGTGCCGTGTGTTCTGACAACGCCAGAATCACTCGACACTGCACTTCCGGGCGGCCGTCGGCAACCCACCCGGCTCTGGCAGTTCTGCCATTGAGCGGGCCCTCGGCCCGGCAGGCGGCACCATCACTGTCGATCAAACATCCCCGACCCCGGCCGGCCACCAGACCGCTCAATGTCACCGATTAGCGTCCACCAATCGAACCCGGGCACACGAGACCAGGGTAATAGAACAACGGGTAGAACAGTAAGGAATGTAACGCCCAAATACAAGATATAATTTGTACCGTAATTGTGTTGTCTATTATAAATTAAAGGTGTTGTTTGCTATCAATAACTTGTATTTCTATAGATTATATCTTTATTTATTGAATTAACCCTATTCCTTGCGGGCGGCTAGAATTACGTTAACCTGCGGGGGGCAGATTCTGCCCCCCCCCCCCCCCCCCCCCCACCCAGAGATCTCGAGAAACGCTCGGTCGATTTTGATGGGGAAAACGCCATTCGATGCGTCATGACAACATCTCTCTTTTTGGACCCCAAATTTTTTTGTTTTGTTCAGAAATGGGGGGCCAGGGGGCAAAACATCCGAACTTTATTTTTGAAAGGTCATTGCGGTCGTGTGGCTCGACCAATTTTGATGCCCCAAACGTTTCTGAGCTTCAAATGTACTGGTCTTTAATATATAAAAAGACAAAAAACAAAATAAAAAATCATAGGCGTATTCAGGGAATGTAAAATGGGGGGATTTTCTGAGAAAAAATATGTACTGTTCATGATTGTTTGGGACGACATGAACGTCACATGTGGGCATTATATGCTGTAATTTGTTAAATTTTATATATTGCGCATAGGCGGATCCAGGAAAAAAACATGGGGGCACCATGCGCGTAACGCTTTTATCATCTTACTAATTTGAAGTTGGACCTAATTTGAGGGTGGGTATCGCCTCCCATTTTTTTTATCCTGAGTGCGTCTCTGCCCCACAAATATGTACAATCCCAGTATCTATGATGCATATTGCATTGAAATTGTTTCCGACGCATTTATTGCACTGCAAACCACGAAGAAAGTATGCGCCGCAAAACCGCATTCGTAACACCCTCCCCAAAACAAAAGCCAGTATCTATGATAGTGGAATAGATAGTGGAACCGCCTCTGCTGGACCGATTTTTTTTCAAAATTTTGACACAACACGCGCCATTCAATTCTGGGAAAAGTCACAAAGTTTCAGGATGCTAGGCCTAACGGTTTAGAAGCCGCAAGTGAAAAACTACCGGGGGGGGGGGGGCGCAGAATCTGACCCGCAGGGTTAAACTCCAGCAAATATACGAAGTAGTAGTCTTAGTAGTGTATATTTCAGTACATGTAGTAGCATTTGGAAGCGGTCATTAAATTCTAATACGAAATAGTAGTCTAAGTAGTTTACTTCGGGACCTGTAGTAGCATTTGGAAGCGGTCAGTGGTCATTCCAACATTGTTTAACCCCCAAGCCCATTTAACCCGGCAGTCACTGGGGTATATTCTGTAACACGACTCACTGTGGGGGGGGGGGGCTTTTTTAGCCCCCCCCCCCTGGTATCTTCAGAACCAATGATCGCAGCGGAACGCACAAGGCGGCATTTGAAAGCGCTCAATGAGATAAGCCTAACGCAAACTTAAAAATGTCAAATTAAGGTCACATGTCAGGTCACGGTCAAGTCAAACGTCAAAATCGAGGTATTTGAGTTTATGGATAATACTTGCCATCCATGGCCTTCGATTGCTCCTATAATCACCCAAAGTGCTGTCAAAAGTATGATACATATCCCACATGAGCTAAAGTGAGATTGTTGGAAAAGATCAAGGTCAAGGTCAGGTCACAAAAGGTCACTACACACAAAATATTTACGAAAGTCATGCAGCACATGTTTTATGGATGGTTTTACGCGTAGAATTCGATAGTGGTAGTAATGTTACCACCTGACTTCATTTACGTGAAGATAGTGTCAAGTTCAGGTCAAGTTCAGGTCACTGAAGGTCAAAATTTGAAATTGATAAATCGAAATGAAAAAAGCATGTTTCTATATCAGTTTTATCTAAAACAAACAGTGCTGGCATGTATTTGTCTGTATTCGGTCAATAAAAGCCAAAAAACGCAATTTCAAAATATGACGTCATGATTTACCCATACTTATATTCTTTTTTGCCATGAGTCAAAAAAGATTATATCATTTTGAAATTTTGTATGGTAGTTGCCCATATGTTGTTATCTGACAATATTCCGTTTTTTTCGATATCTTTGAAAAATTTGATTTTGTGAGCATTTTTTCAAAAAGTTTTTTTTTGTGAAATTTTTGTGGTCAAAAACCAAAATTTGTGAAATTTCTATATAGATGGTTTGTAGCCCTTGCAATTTATTACCTTTGAGGGTTTTTGGATTGCATTTTGCATAAAATGCAGCATTTGTACGGCTTGGCAAAGTTTAGACGATTTTGGTGTCAAAATCGTGTTTAGTGACGTCACTAAATTCACTATATCTCGAAAAATTTCTGACGAAATTTTCTCATTTTTTTCTTAAAAGGTGTAAAAATGATGCCCGGAAAGGTACCGAAATTTTGCCGTCGATATCTGGATAAGTTATTGAGATATTCCTGATATTCCTAAGGGGGGGGGGGGGCTAAAAAGAGCCCCCCCAGTGACTCGCGGGTAACCCCTTTACGCCTGGAATATCGAAAAATGGTAAATAGAAACGTTGTAGCTAAGGCTTGTAGCTATCTGTTCCAGAAGTAGGATTTAAAATATGTACCATTGGTTACGAGCCAGCCTTGTCTGAAAATCATCGATTTAACATGGGAACTCTATGGTGTAGTAGGTTTTTAACGCCCAAACGCCCGAGTGCTGCCAACTGTTACTGGTGGGGGGCTGCACGAGACAGCTCTAAAGCGCTAATTTAATTATAATTTAGACGTCAAAGGCCGAAGGTCAGCCCAATAAATGCAATGTCGCACTGCGAGCGCCTGGGTGCTATCTCAATTTAGCATCGAAATGAATTAACGTCCCAGAAATGGATTCTTGAAACAGTTCAGGAACGCACATCACAGTTAATAATGAGCCTGACAACGAGACAATACATTCCTTAAATACCTTTTAACATTCATAGTCTTCCGGCTTCGCCCTCCTTCCAGACACAGCCTTCCTGTTGGCCTCGATATCTCCCGTCCCATGCCTCTGACCAGGTCCGTAGCCAGGCGGGTGCACTGGGTGCATGTGCACCCCCTGGGATCTCCGTGCACCCTCTAGCATTAGTCAGTGCACCCCTACAGTTATGGTAAAGGACTTCGCAGCGGAATAAAAATAATTGAACACAAGCGTTTTTGAACCTTACGATTACACTCCACTAAGCGGACACTTATCAGGAGTTTCAGGACAATCTTCAGATGCAATATTTTATACATGCTATGACTGGGGTTGGTAAATATATGTCAATGGCAGTGCATCCTCTGGGAGTTATTGTGCACCCTCTGGGAATTCAGCCTGGCTACAGGTCTGCCTCTGACCAAATGCCCGCTCAAAGCTCACGGCTGTCCAATAGAGACAGGACCAGGCCACTGGTCCGCTGAACTGACACCGGCGCGGCGCAGGGTCAACTGATTGCCGCATCCTCTGCGCACTGCGCTGCGTCACGTCCGCCGCCGGTGCGCCAGAGACGCCGCACGAACACGGGTGGTGCGCCACAGAGGCCCATAGCCACGTCACGGTCACGTCACATCGCGTCACACCACGTCACGTCTCGCCCGTCACGTCACGTCACGGTTCAGTGTATTTGGATAGTGGACGTTCCGTCAAAACCGACCACGGCGCGTGACAATATGTTTGGTCGTCTCATGTCTCCGCCCCACTATACATTCTGTGACGGCGCTCACAGATACTACATTGTCACGAGGTGATAACACGCCACACGGAGCAGTCACTAATTTAAAAGGAATAGTTCACCTTTAACATGGGGTTTTGGACTGAGATAGCAGATTTGTAGAACAGATCTAAAAATGGGTTGTGGTGAAAGAATTATCTCCCTACGTTAAGTAATTTGGACACAGGACTAGTGGGGCCGGCTTCATGTCCGCTGTTCCGGGCCACGATCGGGACGTGAACGCTCGCCGCCGGAGGCAGATACACTCTCTGGCACGCAGTCTCTGATCACGACGCCTCGTTAATATCCGCTCAGCCGCCCGGGCGGCCCATTGTCAGAGACTGTACTTAGCGTCAGGCGGAGCGGGGCGGAGCCAGAACGCCAGCTGCTATCGTACTTCTCGTGAAATAGAAAGAGAAACTTACTTCTTTCTCAACCAAAGTAATATTCGTAGTTTTGAGCTCAAGATGCACGGTATGGTTGAATTTCAAGACAACTTTCAAGGTGACCTATTCCCTTTAAACATGAGCGAGCTGTGATTGAATGGTCCGGCTCAGTGCGTCACCAAAATGTTGATTTCAGAACAATGTGCAGGACAAAACTCACAGATCTGCGATGGTTATGGAAAAAGTACCCATCATCTAGCTTCCCACAGCTGTGCTTCGACAATCTCCTACAATGACTCCCCAGTCACCATGTGTATTCCCTCGCTAAAACAACCCTAAGCACTCCAATCGAGGTGTGTCAATCTACCAACTTATGTATACGATAAATTTCTAATATTTCCGTCCACACAATATCGCGGAAGCGTCCAGGATCCACACCCCACAGTATGCTTCAGATCCCGCCTGTGCAGACCTTGTCAATGTCCACGATTGCCTTGTAGCGTACGCTCGTTCCCGACACGACAACGGCTACAATTACGCGGCTGAGTGGCGCCAGTTTCGCGCCCCCGCCAATTTCTGTCACTGCATCGCGGCACAACGTTCATATCGCCAGTCCTGACAGTATTTCTCAGCGGATCGATGGGCACGACGGGCGTCCGCCGGCCCCGGGGACGCCCCGAGAGACGCTCCCCGGGGACGCCCCGAGAGACGCTCCCCGGGGACGCTCCCCGCCAGCCGCCACCGTCCACCGCCTCCCGACATCAGAGTAGGGCAATTCTAGTTACCGACGACAACGTCGGTCAGCGCTCGCTGTAACATCGCTCACCTGCCGACGCGGACCGTGCTGGGACCAGTTGGGAGTCGGTCCAGCTGTCCCCGTCCCCGGGATCGCATCAGGAGAGGGATCGGGAGAGGGCCCCGAGCAGAGTCTCTCAGAGCACTGAACCTGGCTGGCATCTTCAGCCCCCCCCCCCCCCCCCGACTCGTACCTGGGGAGTGCGGCCCATGACTCCATATTATACAACACTGCCACTCAGAGCAACTAACATGGCAGCCTCTCAGAGCAACTAACATGACAGCCACTCAGAGCAACTAACATGGCAGCCTCTCAGAGCAACTAACATGGCTTCCTTTCAGAGCGACTAACATGGCAGCCTCTCAGAGCAACTAACATGGCAGCCTCTCAGAGCAACTAACATTGCAGCCTCTCAGAGCAACTAACATGGCAGCCTCTCAGAGCAACTAACATGGCAGCCTCTCAAAGCAACTAACATGGCAGCCTCTCAGAGCAACTAACATGGCTTCCTTTCAGAGCGACTAACATGGCTGCCTCTCAGAGCAACTAACATGGCAGCCTCTCAGAGCAACTAACATGGCAGCCTCTCAGAGCAACTAACATGGCAGCCTCTCAGAGCGACTAACATGGCAGCCTCTCAGAGCAACTAACATGGCAGCCTCTCAGAGCAACTACATGGCAGCCTCTCAGAGCAACTAACATGGCAGCCTCTCAGAACAACTAACATGGCAGCCTCTCAGAGCAACTAACATGGCAGCCTCTCAGAGCAACTAATATGGCTTCCTCTCAGAGCGACTAACATGGCAGCCACTCAGAGCAACTAACATGGCAGCCTCTCAGAGCAACTAACATGGCTGCTTCTCAGAGCAACTAACATGGCAGCCACTCAGAGCAACAACATGGCAGCCTCTCAGAGCAACTAACATGACAGCCTCTCAGAGCAGCTAACATGGCAGCCTCTCAGAGCAACTAACATGGCAGCCTCTCAGAGCAACTAACATGGCAGCCACTCAGAGCAACTAACATGACAGCCACTCAGAGCAACTAACATGGCAGCCACTCAGAGCAACTAACATGGCAGCCTCTCAGAGCAACTAACATGGCAGCCACTCAGAGCAACTAACATGGCAGCCACTCAGAGCAACTAACATGGCAGCCTCTCAGAGCAACTAACATGGCAGCCACTCAGAGCGACTAACATGGCTGCCTCTCAGAGCGACTAACATGGCTGCCTCTCAGAGCAACTAACATGGCAGCCTCTCAGAGCAACTAACATGGCAGCCACTCAGAGCAACTAACATGGCAGCCTCTCAGAGCAACTACCATGGCAGCCACTCAGAGCGACTAACATGGCAGCCACTCAGAGCGACTAACATGGCTGCCTCTCAGAGCGACTAACATGGCTGCCTCTCAGAGCAACTAACATGGCAGCCTCTCAGAGCAACTAACATGGCAGCCTCTCAGAGCAACTAACATGGCTGCCTCTCAGAGCAACTAACATGGCAGCCCTCAGAGCAACTAATATGGCTTCCTCTCAGAGCGACTAACATGGCAGCCACTCAGAGCAACTAACATGGCAGCCTCTCAGAGCAACTAACATGGCTGCTTCTCAGAGCAACTACATGGCAGCCACTCAGAGCAACAACATGGCAGCCTCTCAGAGCAACTAACATGGCAGCCTCTCAGAGCAACTAACATGGCAGCCTCTCAGAGCAACTAACATGGCAGCCTCTCAGAGCAACTAACATGGCAGCCACTCAGAGCAACTAACATGGCAGCCTCTCAGAGCAACTAACATGGCAGCCTCTCAGAGCAACTAACATGGCTGCCTCTCAGAGCAACTAACATGGCAGCCTCTCAGAGCAACTAACATGGCAGCCTCTCAGAGCAACTAACATGGCTGCCGGCGTCACCCCCCACCCCCATATCCCCTACCGTCAAAACCACCAAGCACCCGGTAGCGGGGTCCGCATTGCACCGCTGCCTCTGTCGGAGCACCGAACCTGGCAGACGTCGTCACCCTCCATTCCCCGCCCAGTCACGAATCCGGGAGTGGAGTCACATCGCAACACTCTCTCGCAGAGCAGCGAACCTGGCCGCCGACGTCATACCCCCCCCCCCCCCCCCCCCCCCCGGGTCAGAAAAGTGGTTTCACGATCTAAGGTCGCGGAACAATTTTTGTGTTGTTGCGTACGTATACCACCAGTATTTTTTTTTTTGCGTAATTTTGTATACGCGTTTCTACACACTCTACACTCGTATGACACTCACTCGCACCCTACACTCGTATGACACTCACTCGCACCCTACACTCGTTTCTACACTCGTATGTTTAAAAGGTGCCTTGTATCGTTGCGTATGTGTATATGGGAAACTGGGCTCAAGTCTCAGTATAAAGTACTGCCGTCTTTTTCATAACGTGTTTTTTAGTGTCCCAGGGTTATCCATGGCCCCGATGACGATGGTATCGGTGGCGGGGTTGTAACTTGAATACGCAAACACTTTTTTGGGAGGTTTTAACAAGTTTTTGGTTTTAATTTTTGGAAACGTACAAGTTTTCCTTCCCTAAATCACTGCAGAAATTTCGGATGCTGAGAATTTGGAGGTTCGGCCTTACGATTTATTTTGACAATTTGTCCCGCATCACTGTCACGTTCCGGCCATTGTTCGGAAAGTCAAGTATCAGTCTATGTGTTATGATCGTCAGCCATTTGCACCCGCAGACTAAACAAAATAATTCTTTACAGTCAAAGTTTTCACGGAACAAAACTTCCAAGTTCAGAAAAATGGAGAAATGGGTCACTTTTCTGACACTGCCCCCACCCAGCCACGCCCCCGCGTCGCTGTCACCGGTGAACGCCCCGCCCAGCCACGTCCCCGCGTCGCTGTCACCGGTGACCCCCCCCCCCCCCATCCCAGCCCAGCCCAGCCCAGCCCAGCCCAGCCCAGCCCAGCCCAGCCCCGCGTCGCTATCACCGGTGACCGCCCCGCTATATCGTCAGTGTCCTGCCGTCTGGGTTTGGCAGGACGGCCCCGGCCCTTCCGGTTACGCCTTCTTCTCAGTCACCGCCGCCTCCACCCAGCTGGACGTTCACACAGGTCGGCCGGTCCATGGCGCTCAAGTGGATACCGCAGTGGTTTGCCGTGGCGAGCTTTCGGCTAAACAGAGTCATTTCCGGTGTGGTCTGCAGCGAGTCGGTAAACGGGCGAGGCTGGGAACTCCCGAGGGCCTCCAAGTTCTGGCACAGGCTAGGCGGGCTAAATGCAGGCTCACGGGCTCCCGTGGCAGCACAGATTGAGGAAGTGGGGGCTCCCGAGTCGGAGGGTCCCAGTGGAATGAACTATCAGTCTCTGGTGAGCTGGGTAAATTTGGTTCCGGCGCATATAAAGTAGTTACTGGTTTTCAGGCTAACTGTGCGGAAGTTGTACAAAATGGCGAGGCAGATCTCTTTGGGTGGCAATGCGGTTATGAAACATATACTGAAGATGATATGTGGATATAATCAAACCAATAAGCATCTTTTTTACGCGCGACATGCTTCTAGCATGCGTTGATGATGCTGATTTGGGTGTACGGGCGCCGCAGTTTACTAGGCTGTGTGTGGTGCTTGATGATGATGCTGATTTGGGTGTACGGGCGCCGCAGTTACTAGGCTGTGTGTGGTGCTTGATGATGATGCTGATTTGGGTGTACGGGCGCCGCAGTTACTAGGCTGTGTGTGGTGCTTGATGATGATGCTGATTTGGGTTTAAGGGCGCCGCAGTTACTAGGCTTGATGATGATGCTGTGGTGCTTGATGATGATGCTGATTTGGGTTTAAGGGCGCCGCAGTTACTAGGCTGTGTGTGGTGCTTGATGATGATGCTGATTTGGGTGTAAGGGCGCCGCAGTTACTAGGCTGTGTGTGGTGCTTGATGATGATGCTGATTTGGGTGTAAGGGCGCCGCAGTTACTAGGCTGTGTGTGGTGCTTGATGATGATGCTGATTTGGGTGTAAGGGCGCCGCAGTTACTAGGCTGTGTGTGGTGCTTGATGATGATGCTGATTTGGGTGTAAGGGCGCCGCAGTTACTAGGCTGTGTGTGGTGCTTGATGATGCTGATTTGGGTGTAAGGGCGCCGCAGTTACTAGGCTGTGTGTGGTGCTTGATGATGATGCTGATTTGGGTTTAAGGGCGCCGCAGTTACTAGGCTGTGTGTGGTGCTTGATGATGATGCTGATTTGGGTGTAAGGGCGCCGCAGTTACTAGGCTGTGTGTGGTGCTTGATGATGATGCTGATTTGGGTTTAAGGGCGCCGCAGTTACTAGGCTGTGTGTGGTGCTTGATGATGATGCTGATTTGGGTGTAAGGGCGCCGCAGTTACTAGGCTATGTGTGGTGCTCGCTGCCCATGCATGCATGCGCTGTTATGAGAAATACCATCCGATACCTACAATGGCAAAATGTGAACATCTTTAAACTTTTAACATTATAAATTCAGTTGATACAATGAAAAGAAAT